>KV011785.1:0-255630 GCA_001598015.1 Dorcoceras hygrometricum
TTATTATTATATAATATCAAATCCGATATCCTACATACCTATTTTCCCCACCCCTTCCCCCCCACCTACCACGTGGCACCATGCGATTGGTCGGAATTTAAAAAAATTGTTGAAGTTAAAATGTCTGTTCAATCATATGGTGTCACGTGGCAGTTGGGGAAGGAGGTGGGGATGTTGGTTGTGTAGGATATCATATCCCTATATAATATTATTACTTAATATTCATGGTGGCGTGGTAGGGACCCCACAATTCGGATTCTAATAAGTAAACCCTATTTGTTTTTCTTTTTTCAGTTTTTTTCCCATTTACAATTTTTATATAAACCTCAAATATAAGTATTTTAATTTTCTTTTGATTTTTCCGAATTCCATATTCTACATGGAATAAAATGTCTCCTATAATTTATCGTTTTTTTGTAATTCTACAACTATCTGACCAAATATAAAGTTTTTTTTTATTTTTAAATTTCTCAAATACATGAATTGCTATCATTGCTTTGTAGACCTAATGATTACCACAATGGCACAATAATTGGTAGCATATAATGCTACCACATGATAATTCAAAGCTAGCGGGTAATTGCTCTGTGCTACCTTAAACTAAAAAATTAGTGTTATAAATGCGTTATATAGTAAATATTTCACAATATGGAGTGTAATTATATTTTTTTAGAAAAATAGTGTTCATAACGAGAAACGAACGTGATTATCATTTGATAATAGTTTAATAGACTTCGCTATATCAACTACACATCATCATTGGCCTAAGCTATATGGAGTGTGATTGAATAAGAAGACCATTGATTTTAAAAGAGAAAATCAATAAATAAAATTTCTAAGAAGATAGCAAATCCAAAGCACAAAGTCTTAGTTAATGATGCGTCCAAGGGATCCAAACCCATAATGTGGTATCACGTGCAGATAAAGAGGACAGGTGGCTGATCTTCAACAAATTTTCAATTCGGGAACATGGCAACAGATTTAAATTTCATCGGAAATGGTTGCATTCGCATTAATTCAAATGCAATTTTTTGGAATTGTTCACTTTTCCGGTTCTATATCTTATTCATAAACACTGCGCCCATAAAATTTAGTACTGTCTACGTAATCATCTTTGGGAGTACTGTTGCAATTTCCGGTGTTATATTAAATAATGATCGGAGCTTCAAACAAATCACAGGCCGATACTAACGAGACATTGACTGTTCCGTAACTGCCGGAATTGAATTGAGCCGTTTGTTGCCAAATGTAAGATATTTCGATCCGATTCAATATGGGAAAAGAAATTTGATTTAACATTGTAATTTGGAGTTTCGATCAACTTCCACACAGCATTCAAGTTTTTGTTTCTTTAAACCAAGGTAGTTCTTTTTTCTTCGAAACTAAACGCATAGCTATTGAAAACCCCCGTAATTTGATGGAAGGACGAGAAAGGATCCCATCTATTATTTAATTAAAAGATGGGTGTATCCAAATCCATAATAACGTTGGACTGAAAGAACAAAGCAGCGGCTCAAATTACATACACCAAACACGATATGATTGCTAGGAGGTTGGAATATCGGAAATAAGATAACTTTATAATTTAACACAGATTTGAAATGCAGAGTAGGTACGGGTTTCAGTCATATCCCAGTGGTACTTGAGTCCTTGGTTTACTCTTTAATGGGACGATCAGAAGTCATCGACACAGAGGCAGGCGGTTGTGGCGGCCGGTGCATTCCGCCTCTTGTTTTGTTTGCTGGGGCATGGGCGGCAGAAGGCCGTGGCATCACCTTGTTGATGTCTTCACCGCCAATGCCCTCTGGCAGATCAGTGGAGGAGAAGTTCTCGGGCAGCACGAAGACGCCCAGCGAAGGACGCCGGTGGTGGCGGTTGATCCTCTGAGACATGCGGTGAAGTTTTCTGTTTGGTGTATTTGAAGGTAGCTAAATCTTTGGGGTTGGGGCACAAAGAAGTTGATTCGGTTTGGGTATACATAGGGACGAATGTCGCATGTTGACGATTCGGTACATTGAATCGTCTTTACATGTAATTGATGACAAAACATTCCGTTTACAATTTCAAATAAAATTCGAAGTGTAGTTTTTTATAAATCTTTTGGTCAGAAAAGTATCATGATGTGTCGTTATTTGGAGTTACAAATGTCGTTTCAAAGTTACATTTGTTACTCCTATATGATTGTTTACAAATTGCTTTACTCGAGCCCACTATAAGTAAAAACAAGGGAAAGGGGCCTGCTCACTCGGTACTGTTTCCCTCGCACATGGGATGTGGCCGCATATTTTTCGATTGTGAGGCACGTACGCATTGTGTCTATGGGGTAGTATCCATCGTAGTATCAAATACCCATTAAAAGAGTTGTATTATTTCGATTCTCATTGTGTTTATGCAAGTGATAAAACATGGCGTCATCAACATCTCAATGTAATGAGTTTTTGTATTTCTCCACCGTAAATGTTTTTTGCTATCGCTTCACTATAGTTATTACATATATCTTGATAAGTTAGAAAAATAGTTTAGAGAAGGTAAATGAACTCTGATGTAGCCAAATCATCTCAGACGACGAGCAATCATCACGTCGAGAGATCGAGACGTCGGGTGTTCTGGTGAATGGGAGTTGGTCCTTCGGGGTGCCTGCAGCCACAGATCACAAGTCAGAGGGCGTCGGAAGTGTATCCGGTGAAGTCCCTCCAATGCCTAAGTCAGGCATGATGCGAGAGCAAAAGAGAACAAGAAGAGTATATGTGCTGGGTGCAAAAGAATGCCAGAATGTGTGTGTGAATGAATTGGGCGTACCTAGTATTTATAGAGGGGTTAGGCGGTGGAGATGAGCATATCCCGACGAATATTTGTCGAAATCGAGTATCTCGAGCGAGATACTCTCCGCGATCCTCGACGATCTTGTCGCTCAAATAAGAAAAGACGTATATCCTCGGCGAGCTTCTTTCTTCCCTCAGTCTAGCAACCTCTTCCCGCAGCTTCCCGATCTCCTCATATTGTTGATCGGGCGACGGACGTGACTCAGGTCGGTTCGCCAGTATCAGTTCTACTGTGAGGATTGAGAGTTTAGATTTGTGATTAATTGGTTGGATTTGGGATTAATCACGTGATTTTGAGGTTTCTGCTGAATTTTTGAGCGTCGCGTTAAGTTTTTGGAAATTTCCTACCGTAGCGATTTTGGAGCAAAAATGTTAGCAGCAGGTTACTGTAGCTCCTGCTGGTGGAATTTGAAATCAGCAGGTATGGTGACGTCAGCGTGACGCATGAAGATCTGCTGGTTTTGGTGCGAATAGAAGTTGCTGCTGGTAGACATCGCGCGTAGTGTGAGATTGAGCGAGGTAGTGACGCGTGTTAGTCAACATTTGGAGCGTTGACTATTAGATTCAGCAGATGCGCTCTAGTCCTCTTTGTTGGCATCTTGTCTTCTTTCTTCTACGATTCTCACAGACGGCGTCAATTGATGTATCCAAATTATCTATGCCGACGAGTAACCACCACGTCGAGAGCTCGGGATGTCGGGTGTTCTGGTGAATGGGAGTTGGTCTTTTGGGCTGCCTGCAGCCACAGATCACAAGTCAGAGGGCGTCGGAAGTGTGTCCGACGAAACCTTCCGGTGCTTAAGTCAGGCAGGATGCGAGAGCAAAAGAGAACAAGAAGAGTATATGTGCTTGATGCAAAAGAATATCAGAATGTGTGTGTGAATGAATTGGGCGTACCTGATATTTATAGAGGGGCTAGGCGGTGGAGATGAGCATATCTCGGTGAATATTCGTCTAAATTGAGTATCTCGAGCGAGATACTCTCAACGATCCTCGGCGATCTTGTCGCTCAAATAAGGAAAGACGTATATCCTCGGTGATCTTGTCGTCCATATAAAGAAAGACGTATCCGGGTTGGATTCTGGTAGTCATGACACTGTCCTCGGGAAACACTCCCGATCTGAGTACAGGTCCTCGTGTGGCTTCCCGATCTTAGCGACATAGGTCGGGGTCTGGCACATGCTGCTCGGTCCTCGGGTCTCGGGGTGGTAATGGGGGGCATCAAACTCTTTCGAAATTTTCTCGTTAAAAATGGTTTGAAAATACCAGCTGATTTTATTGTCTCAATCTAACACGATTTCTCATGCTATACAAATATTTGTGTGAAAAAAATTTGAATGATCAGTAGACAGATAAATGCGACAATTTAAACAGATTAGGGATAGAGAGTTTGTTCTTGAAGTTTGAAGCATCACATCTACGCCTCCCTTCTTCCTAAACTAAGACGATTGAACTATAAGACTTTGAGTTGATTATACAATATAATTAGAATTGATTAGCCAGATCACGTCTTAACTGAACTCTAGTAATAAAACAGACTCTTTTATATTAGAAATGAATTGAATTCTCGGGCCAAATGATATTCAACGTAAACTTGTGCTATAATATAATTCAGCACAGCCGAATGAACAATTCTAGATGTTTTACAAAATTTGAAATTACTCAGCGCTTCAGAAAAGTGATTGTTCAAAGATACATATGATAGCAAAGATTGGCAGAATGTTCTTCTTTTCACCTCGTTTATGCTATTTATTGATTTGGGTTCTACCGGCAATAAATATGTACAGTAGGCCCATCTATTGAATACTCGTACATTGTCCTTAAGTAATTAAAATTCATTTATTGGTTGTACAAACTCCGTATTGACGCATTAATTACTCATTCTTTTTGTTACAAAACGATAATCATCGTACTTCAACTACTCTGAATTTGTTCTGATTATAGAATTATTTGTTCAACGACTATAAATGCAATGATTCGGTCCAAAACTCGAAATCAGCGTTGATATGATATAATGCAATCATCTGGTCTGATTTGATTTTATAATCTAATTTTTTTGTTTACACTGATCAATCTAAGATCTAATATGCTCTTGTACATCTGATCTGATCAACCTTAAAATCTATTCGACTTAACTCTTCTGTTATCTGATTCAATGTAAACTTAAAATATTTAAAATTAACATATTTTTATTGAATTTTGTGAATGAACGAAAAGAAATATTCTAAGAATATGTACTTGAAAACTTAAAGTATTTGACATGTTTCACATATCATATATATTTTTTCTATATTTATAACTAAGTTTTGTTTGTTTTGAATATATTATTATTATTATATGGTACTTGGTTTCTAATCCAAAATATATAAATGCCACTGAAAATGGTTGCTTTTATTGTGATATTGATATTTTATTATTTTTCTTTTGTCCCTTTGAAATCTCAAGTATTAGGGTGTTTTAATATTTTTTTTTAAAGATAAATTAAGGGCCGGTGGGTTCGGAACATTACAGACAAAAATAAAGAAACTAGTTAAATACTGCATAAGACGAGCGATCCTCCCAATATACACAACCAAACTCGTACAAAATAACAATCTATGACATATAAAATAAGACCATTTAGTGGTCTCTCATATCACACCAAAATCTTCCTCGACTTACCCTTTTACACTATTCCATCCTTTTGTGCGAGAAAATACAATTGAAGAAAATAAAATTTTAAATATTAAATCCAAAATTACTTAAACACCATTACATTGTACACAAAATAAATTTATAGGAATTAATTTTTTTACTTTCATATTTAATTTATGCACTTTATGCACGAACTACGTTCAAAAGTTTCCTAGTGCATATTAGGAGTGAGGTCGCAATATAATAAGATATACAAGTCAGATAAATCTGGTTAATAGTTAGCCAAGTGTATACTTAAAAACAGGTCATAAGCCAAAGTTATCCTACACGACGTGGCGCTAGAATAGAAGCATTTGGACCGGGCCCACTTCAAACTATATCCTTACCCGTCGATTTCCCTTCCTCCCACTGTCCCAAATTTCGCTCCATGTTTCTAACAAATAAATTAAATATTAAATATAATAATTAGAAACGCCGCGTAACCAATTTTTCCGGTTCCTGATGTTGCCGCTCTTTACGTGTAACCAAAAAAGTAAACCAATCGCCAAAACCCTAACTACCCCTTTATCCCTTTCAACCTTTTCCATCAGCTCTTGAATCGAGTCTAGATCTGTTTCTGTGTTCTCTTGTGTGGGTACGTGCGTTTGGAAATGGAAGGTTCGTACGCCAAATGATCCTTGCAAATAGATCTGGGGGTGTAATCTTCGAGGTATACCATGGTTTTAATTTGGATTACAGGTTTCTTTAATTCGATTTGTTGGATCTGTTGTGTTCCCGGTGTTACATAGTTTAGGTTTGGGTTTGGAATTTGGAGTTTAGGAAATGCTTTGGGATTTATGGATTGAGTGCGTGGAACTTTCGTTTTTCCCCTGTCGGGGTCTTGTTTTCCATTAACCCAACGCTTTCTCCGATTTGACATGGTAGAACTGAGATTATGATGCTGCTTCTTTCCATTTATATTTTAATTCATAAGATAAGATTAGAGTGGAGCAGCATGAAATTTGTATACGCGTTTGTTTTTTTCCAATGTTGTATTGTTTAGATTTTTTTTCAATTGATGCTTGAATCTGTGGATAATTCTGAAACAGAGTCGTGTAGAAATACTATGGCAGAAGAAGTTCCAGTTGGTTCTATATTGGAACCGGTTGTTGCATGCCATGACATGGACGTTTGCGACGATTTTCATATAGGAACACCTAATGGGAGGGAGGAAATGGATGTGGTTATGAATAAAACTAAAACAGAATGTTTGGCTGCTGGTGAGACTGAACAAATATCAGATGACACTGATTTGTTGCAGTCTAAAGTAACAAGTAATACTAGGCATGATGTAGATTTGTCCAAATCTATGCCTTGTTCTGAGACACAAGTGCAGGTAGCTGTGCCATGCACTGGGGTTTCTGTTAGCAGTCTGCGAGAGCCATTTTGTGAAAGCCAAAATATTGAAGAGTCTGTTTGCATGAAAGGTCCAATTAAAGAAGCTTTGAATAGTGAAAAACCTGATTCTAATGAAGTATTGAATGACAGCACAATGGAGTCCGGTGGTGAGAATCATTCAGTTGGGGTACTGGACAGTAATGACTTGGAGCGCTGTTGTGTTACCATTGAGGTGAAAGAAGCATCAGATGACTTCATCTCAAATCTGTACCCCAAGTATAAGGTGGAAGAAATGTCCAATGATGATGTATACTCTGAAGTTTCGAATCCAAATCCCTCTCCAAAGCATTTGACTTCGAGTTTAACCTCTAGCAGCCAACCACGTGATGTGAACGCTATTGATCCCGGTGGTTGTGGAGAGATTACGTCTGCTTTTTCCCAAACTTCAAGTGCTGGTGAAAACTCTTGCAAGGAAAAACATGTTCAAAATTACATATCAAAATCAGTTTCCCCATCCCGTGTTGCGATCGAGATTCCCAAAAATATTAGCACTACTGGTATTAGAAAGATCACATTCAAGTTTAGCAAACGCAAGGAGGATTATGATAGTAAAATAACTTTTCCTGGTAAACCCATTGTTCACAATGAGTTTCAAGAGGACCATAATGATGTACATTCATGTTTCTCTGCTGCTCATCCTTCAACATGCGCCGACCCTCACAAGTTGTCATGGAATGCTCATGAAACAATAGGTGGGAATGAGTATGCAGACACACCCAGTCCATTGTCATGTGCCCGGAACAAGGAAATGAAGATGTCTAAAAAAATAATTCCAGAAAATTACCCCACTAATGTTAAGAAGCTTCTGTCTACTAAAATTCTGGAAGGAGCCAGAGTGAAGTATGTGTCTATATCTGGGAAGGTGTGTCAGATCTCATTATTTTTCCCTGTTACAATTCAAGTTTGATATTGGAGTCTTACGACTCTGGGTCTGAACTTTGGTTTCTTTATGTTAATCAGAAAGAGATTCCTGGCATAATTAAAGATTGTGGATACTTATGTGGTTGTTCTCTCTGCAATTTTTCTAAAGTAAGTTATCAAGCTAAATTATTCATCAGCCACTATATATTGTAGTTCATTATGATGATTACATGAATGATACTAACAGGTGGTTAGTGCCTATGAGTTTGAACTTCATGCTGGAACCAAGTCTCGACACCCTAATAATCATATATATTTGGAAAATGGGAAGCCCATTTATGGCATAATTGAGGAGCTGAGAACTGCCTCTGTTAGTTCACTAGATGATGTGCTAAAAGCGGTGGCCGGTTCTTCTGTCAATGAGGAGTACTTTCAGGTCTGGAAAGGTAAATCTGGCCTGTGTTAAACATTCAGTTAGTTTTTGTTTGAGTTACTCTGAGAATGATTGTAGCATCAGCTTCTGTCACATACAACTGGAAGTATGATTATCTGTTACTTCAGTGGTACCAGGGAGTTAGTCTTGCATTTGATTTTGCAAATGTTTGGGTTTCCTGGACTGAGGCGAAGAATTGCCCTCTGCTTTGTTTGAGAAAGGCACCCTAGTTACTTTACCGGACAATAAGTGTACAGCTGTCTTGATTTGGATAGTAGTTGAGCTGAGATTTAATCATCAAGGTCATTCATTACAGCTTTTGAGTTTTAAGTGATATGTTAATGAACTATTTCTTTGATAAATTCCTAATCCCGGTAGACTTTTACTTTCCGGTAGACTTTTACTTTTCTATCGTCAATTACATACATTTAGGTCGATATCATGTTTTCTTAAAGAATTTTTTTGGAGAAGAAGGTTATTTGGTAACTTAAGGATTGTCATCTACTACCTTTATTTGTACTGCTGTCAAAGTAAATGTAGTGTGCGTTTGAGATTTTTAGTTTGGATCTATGTTTGTGTGGAGCAAGCTAATGCTTTTGTTCTCACATTTTTCCTGAATTGTAACAGCAAATCTCCAATATGGAAATACAGTGTCTAGTGATGATGGTCCTTATCCGAGCAAGCCTTTTTTCCAGAATGGCTTCTCCAATAGGTACCATTTAGGGATTAAAATTTTTTCTAATATCTCCTTCCCACCTCCCAATAAGATTGCTCCTTTACATGATAGAGTATTAGAGAAAAATGTGAATACTTTTAAGGTAATAGAAGTTGGTGCATGTGTTTCGGTATGTCCTGCTTCTGCGAGCTGGAAAAATCATATTTCTGTTGCCTAATGATTGAAAATTGAGGCCATTGTCAAATGATTGATCACTCTCGTTGGTTTATTTAGAATTCTTAGTTAATAATTTAATTTGATTTTAATTAGTTCTCATGTGTGAGCTATTAAGTTCCACTGGAATTGAACTTTCTGTTCACTTATCCTCTGAAAATTTTTACTACACCAGCCAGCCAATTGAAGATGGGCCCTACTCTACTTCAGACAATTACCATCACGAAGTAGCTGTCAATCAGGAAGACTACACTGAGGCACCAGTGGAGCAGAAGCGTCTGCTTAAAAAGTTTGCTCTCTCATTCTCTCTTATCCACTAGTTAATCATCTTTCTTGTGCTCATTCATTTCCTGTGCAGACCAAGGAACACTCAATCTTTCTCTGTTTGGGAAAAGAAGAAAGCGAACAAAAGTGGCTCTAAAAAAAGGTGGTTTCTTTTTCATTGATAAATTTTCTTCTCAATAAATTAGCAAGTGTCGTTTTTTTAACTGGGGTTTTTATGGTAAACTTAAGTTACTCTTTATACCTAATGAACCCCTAATTTTATGGTAGGGACAATGATTTGCATAAATTACTTTTCATGCCTAATGGACTGCCTGATGGGACTGACTTGGCTTATTATGCCAAAGGGAAGGTTGGTGTTAGCCTATGATATCTGGTTTTCTCATATCTTTCTTATATGCCTCTTGACGACCGTTCAAACTCGTACATAACAGCGCGTTCTTGGGGGTTACAAGCAGGGGAATGGTATAATCTGTAGTTGTTGCAACATGGAGGTAATTTCCATGTAGAATCTTATTTTACTCTATTGTGTATGCTCAGCATCTTGTGAAAATGTATCTTTCTGCTTTCAACTTCATTCCTTTATTTGTCTGATACGTTCTCTTTTTTCCCATGGCTCAGCTTAGTCCTTCCCAGTTTGAGGCTCATGCTGGGTGGTCTGCAAAACGCCAACCGTAAGTCACTATGAAAAGCAAGTCATTTTCCTGCCTGTTAAACTGTTACTGACATTTTTTTGTACCTTGCAGCTATCGCCATATTTACACATCCAGTGGATTGACACTTCACGATATTGCCTTAATGTTGGCAAATGGCCAGAGCCTTCTCACCAGTGGCAGTGATGATATGTGTGCTGTATGCGGAGATGGTGGCAAACTTATTATATGCAATGGATGTCCTCGAGCCTTTCATTCTGGTGATTTTTGCTTCTCCTACATCTGTTAACTTCTATGGTGGTCAATACAATCTTTTTTTTGTTCCTCACACACTTGCAGCTTGTTTGAGTTTGCAGTCCCATCCTGGCGATGACTGGCACTGTAATTATTGCACTGACAAAGTTGGCCCTGGTAGCAAAACTTCTAGGGAGTCGAAGCCTATTATCCTACGGCTAGCAAGAGTTGTCAAAGCACCAGAAGTTGAGACTGGTGGTTGTGTTGTCTGCAGGTCTGTTGCAGTAATTGCATATGATTTCTGTTAATTACTGTTCTTATTTGTAGTTTTTGTTCCGGTAGATTTCCTTGTCGGTGTATTTCTGTTTCTACTTATTAGTTTATCTTTTGTTATTCTCTAGGTCCCAGGACTTCAGTGCTGTTAAGTTTGATGATCTGACAGTCATCCTTTGTGATCAGGTATTGGTTGCCTATATTTTTGGATCTATAATTCACTCTCACAATGTTGAATTTAATGTAGTTTTTATGATGTTTTAAGTTAGTTATCTTGGCAATTGACTTCTTTTTTCTGGTCCTGTTGTCTAGTGTGAGAAGGAATACCATGTTGGTTGTCTGCGTGAGCGTGGAATGTGTGATCTGAAAGTAAGTTATGCTTTATATCTAAAAGTATTGAATTTTTGAGCCGCTCTGCTATTCACTGGTGTTGCTTATTGCAGGAACTGCCGAAGGATAAATGGTTTTGTTCTTATGATTGTGACAAGATCTTTGGCACGCTTCAGTTACTGGCTTCCAGCGGACCTGAAGTGATCCCAACATCAGTGTCTGCTTCAATATTTAGGAAGCATGCAGCTGTAGGCCTAAACATCACATTGCAATGGCATATTTTGAGTGGCAAAAGTCGCCAACCTGAGCATTTATTGCTGCTTTCCCAAGCTGCAGCAATCTTTCGTGTAAGTGTGTTATTTGGAAATGGTGTTAGTTGTAGATTGTATGAAGTCGTGTGATATCTGCACATCCAAACTCAAGAACATAAAATTAATATATGAATGATAGGCCATCGATCGGAATTTTAATTTTTAAGTGCTTTCATTGGGAAAACGTTTTAGACGTAGATTGTATGCACTCATGTGATAGCTGCAGGTTTGACTTTGGAATATTATTAGATATGGAATATTATTAGATATGGAATATGTTTTAATGGTATGCTGCTAATCATAAAATTATATTTACTTGATCAAAGAGCTCATCATACACGAGACCAAATTGTTGAATCACTTTGCGCTACTATTTCGTTGTGAATAGTATTCTGATGCTAGCACTTATACAAAGTTTTTTGGAAGATATCTTTGTTCACTATTTTTTCATTTTCTGTTAACTGTTTATTCAGGAATGCTTTGATCCTATTGTTGCCAAATCTGGTCGTGATCTCATCCCAGTCATGGTCTATGGGTGAGTTGCCTCGTTTCTATTATTTTGTTTCCAACAGATGATTAACTCCATCTGGTAAGAAGTTGGGTTTCCTTACACTTGTAAGTTGTGTTTCCTTGGTTTTTCAATGACTTGCTTTGGTGAACTTTGATATTGATTTTAGTAGTTACCACCTGATGCCATTGTACAAAGAATAATTGGATCTACATTAGTGAATTTATGTGTGTACTTATTATGTATGTGTAGCATGTACAAATAGTTGATTATTCAATTTTACTCCAAATCATTGGAAGTAGGATCCCATTGATTTTGGTTCCAGTTCTGAATTGTATGCTTATGTATGAATAGGACCCACATTGGTATCTTTATTGTGTAGAAGATAGTCCTGATAGAGTTCTGATCCATTATGTGGTAGTTATGATTACTAGTTTTGTTACTGAACACTGCCACAAGTACTCAAATTTTCTAAGCCATTGGCGGAAAATAGCACATAACAAGCAGTGAGAACATGATGATTAAGTGGTAGTGCAAAATTAGGGATAATAACTGCTTTTTCTTCTTTGTGGAGAAACAAATTTAAGCCTTATGTTTTTTGGTTTATTTCTCCTTTTGACATCTATGCATGATGAAGAGTTGGATTATGTAACAGAATATTAGCGTAAAATAGAATGTCAATTTGTTCATTCTGTGCTTCTTGAATTATAACTCATGAATCCTCTTTGCTTTTTCCCTCTCTCACAATTAATGAATTATTCAAATTTTGGTGCAGGAGAAATATAGCTGGCCAAGAATTTAGTGGAATGTACTGTGTAGTTTTAATTGTGAAGTAAGTCTTACTTTTTTAATTGTCGTACATGAGTTTTTGCTTTGAATAGCTACTTTTGTACATTACAAGTCAACATTTCAACTTCTATTTGTGTGCAGTTCTGTTGTTATATCTGCTGCACTTCTCAGAATATTTGGACGAGAAGCTGCGGAACTGCCTTTAGTTGCAACTAGTAAAAATAATCAAGGAAAGGTAAGACCGTGGTTGATTGCTTTTTAGGAAAATGAATATTTCCCAGATGTGAACAAACCATTTTATTCTCAATTCCATTTACTTTATGCGAAAAGTTGTTGCATTCTGTTGGCTGTACATTTATTTTGAATGCACCACAATCAATTTCTGATATTATATTATACTCAAACTCAATAAAGCATATTTTAGGTTTTTTAATAAGTGACTGAAACTATTAAAAATAATTGAATTGTCCAACACATTTCGTTCATGGTGTCAAGTGACATTTCTAAAGCAGAAAATGTCGTCCATAAAATAAATTACATATTCTAGATTCTACAATTCATTTCCTGAAAAGGTTTTCCAGAAAACACCATTATCCAAGTCTCTTGTCTGTCAGAAGTTATTTATTTCCCTCAAACCCTTGGTGAGTTTTAGGCCATGTTTGATGTGAAGGTCTTTTCATGAAGGCCGTTATGGCTTGCACCTTACTGGGATTTCACATGATAAATGGTTTTGTTGAACCACACAACTTGGTTGAGATCCTTGTTATACATCTTTTTCGCCTTTATTTTCTTTATTTCAATACAATACTACATTTATTGGAAATATTCCTTGGGATCAAACTTGTTACTCTGACAAAACTGTCCGAGCTTTGTCTATCTCGAAGTGGTTGTTGAAGTTTCTTGGCTATATAAAGAAGAGGTGATTTCCATTAACCTGCACTGCAATCGATTTGTGTAGGGCTTTTTTCAAGCATTATTTTCATGCATCGAAGGGTTTTTACATTCCATGAGTGTGAAACGCATTGTACTCCCTGCTGCGGAGGAGGCTGAACCCATGTGGACGAAGAAGCTTGGCTTCACAAGGACGAGCCAAGAGCAAGTAAGCACATTTTTACATTTGTTCACTTGTTAGTGGGCCTCACTTGTCTGTTTGTTCATTTGACATTGAAGTTCTGCAGAAGCAGAAATCAGGTGGTGGTACCAGAAATTGATTGCTGGCCTTTTTGTTTGTCAATTTGAATTTTGAAGGAACAGTGGTTATGTTTATGGTTGTTATTACTTATTTCACATGCGCCTCCTTGTGACTTTTTTTCTAAATAATAGGAGTGGTTCTAAGTTGCCTAATACCCACATAAGTGGAATTTACCAAGACTGTAATGGTCCTGGGTCTCGCTCTTGCCACTAGGGCAAGGAATACTTGGTTCACTTGTAATTTTGCTGATCTAATATCTGAATCCTTTGGAGGGAAGTGTCGTCTGGAAATATTTTTTGAGAAATCATGCTTTCCACAATATTTTAAAGTTTTACTCGGTGATTCTCTGTTGATTTAAACGTGTGTTGTTTGTAGTCCTTTTACTGGTCTTTGTTTATGTGTAGTTCACAGCTTGTTTTCATTCATTTCATCTTCGCCCTGGTTGCATTTGAAGCCTATGAGCTCCTTTCTGTATTTTTTCTTTGATTGAATGATCTATAATTTTGATATTGTGTTATTGTTCTCTCGAACAGATGCTCAGGTACACGAGGGACCTTCAGCTGACAATCTTTAAGGGGACATCTCTACTAGAGAAGGAGGTGGAAGAGCAAAGAGGCTAATCATGAAAGTCGCATCATGGTGTCTGTGAGATCATGATGGATCTTCTCTTTCTGAAAGGCACAGTTGATATAAAGAAAGTCGCCCCCCATGACATCTATCAGAACATGAAGGACTCTCTCTTTCTGAAAATCGGATTTGATATTAAGAAAGTCGCCCCATGGTATCTGTTTTATCATGAAGGACCTTCTCTTTCTGAAAAGCACATTCCACACAGAGCAGATCACGGAGCATCAAATGTTTTATTACACAATAGTACACGTGGGCTGCAGTTTTCTTCTCTTCGGTGCCAATATTTTCTTTGAATCAGACTAGAGATGGAGCATATTTCAGAGACTCCGGAAGGGAAGCAAAACATTCCATTTTCTCAGTTGTTGAAAGCATAGAGCTTGGTTTCTAGGTTTCTTGCTTTTATTCTAGTGGTTTGCCAGAAACGGACGCCTAATATGGGGTCGGCCCTGGGCTTATGGTGAAAGTTGATGTATACAGTATAGATGTGAACATGGTCTGAGTCATCCTAGTGGCATGCTATTATCCTTAACCTGCTTAAGATCTTTTTGTCCGTAATCACATGACCAGTTGTTTTTTCAACTCTTTAAAGCAACATTATTTTCTTGAAATTTTGTTGCTGAAGCTCAACAGTTGGTCGGAGTTTGTTATGTTCGTTTGGTACCATTTCTCATGGTATGTTGCCCAAATTCTTTGGATAATTCAAAGTGTTATTCGACATCGAGGTATTTTGGAGGAAAAGCTTGGCATATATATTATTGACAAAAAGTTTTTATAATGACTTCATTCTCAATAACATAGTATTATTGTTGTAATAAAATAATAGTCGGGAAGACTATTCTTACACCCACCGACCAATACCATGCACAAGTTATCTACCGAGCTGCAGTGTTAGCTCAGCAGGCCTCAGGCTTGTACATAGTATTGTAGATTGCTCGCTTATGTCGACCTAGGTAAACTTTATATGATGTGTAGAACGTTTATTTCCTTGTATTATAAATTACCTTAAACCTTTTCCCATTATAATTCTCCATTGATTTTATATATAACAGATTGAATAATATTAGGCATGATATGCAAAATATTTCGCGAACCAGTGAAACAAGGACACCGGGTGCTTATTCTCCATCGAAAGTTGACCAATATGCCTAACACAATACTTTTCCAACTTATCTTTAATACTTTGACGATTTTATTAGGTAGCCCTCCAATATTACAAGTCTCTAATTACTTGTACCTCAGTACTCCATTAGTAATGCTGCTGCATTTATATGTCATTACTAGAAAGATTATTTTCAAAATGAAATGTTGACCAAAGTTGGATAACACTGTCAACCATTTTTTTCTTTTTAAAAATTTGGATATGATCAGTCATGTTTTATATAAAAAAGTTTGATATAGTGGACACCATATGTTGTCACCAGGCTGACGTGACACTTCTTGGTGATGTCACTTCAGTATGATGCCCACATATGGTGCCCATCATATCAAATTTGTTATATAAATATGTACAAACATGTTGTGTATGTGCATCTACTGCTATGCATCTTATTTGTTGATGCTGATGGGACACAGATCTACAATTACCTCATAATGATGAACGAAATATGCCCTTCAAAGATTTCCTTTTTTTCAAACAAAATAAATAAATAAACACAGATACACCTATTCGAACATATATTTTCTTATTGTTAAATTCAACTGTTTCCCAACACAAAAATAACAACTATCGCAGTTTGAACCTTGGAGGAAAAAAAAGTCCATTTCTTTTTCGTTTCAAACTACAATACGGTATTTAAGCTGCGGTAGAATCGTACATTTTTCACCGCGTTTTCTAATGAGAAGTGGGCAATGATTTTTTTAATTAAAAAGTACACGTTTAAACAAACATATATACACATATTGGCCGCCTTTGTTCAACACTTGTCCAATAGTACTTAATCTGTCTGTGGCTTAATCAATAAAGGGGGTATATTTTAATCCTTGATCTCTGCCACGTTAATTTTATACTACCGGGGCGGATGAATTATTAATTACAATCTGAAAGATTTGCTTAAATCACAGCTGTTGACACAACTTTTGTCCAGTCAACCCGTTCTTAGTTTAAAAGAAGGCGTAAAATAACATATCTTCATCGACAAATGTGTGCTGTTACGGGGTGGATTGGCTCTCTTATACCTAATTCCGCAAATAATTTGTGGACTTTAAGGAACGCAGATGTGTTTGTTTCAGATGATGTATATGACCACAGCAATTAATATATATAATATCGGATAAGAGGGAAGATTTCGTGAGGGAATGCAAACACCTTCTCTTTTTGATGATCACTTAATTAAATCGAAAAATATTGAGCTCAACATATTATAAGGATGTTATTCGATGAAGGATTCAATGTGCAATCCAATACTCGCTGATCAATATAAATATGATTGATCTTTACACGATTCTATGCGTACGTAAACACCAACTCTCACATAATATGTCTTGTCATAAAAATAAAGAATAAACGATCTTATCGAAAAAAGGGTATTTTCGACTCTTTCTAAATATAATAAAAATTAAATCTTCTGGGAATTTGAAAAAAGTTAACCATCTTAAGCGTTCATATGAAAAATTAATGTGCTCGGATGATTACGTATAGAAACATGTGGATCAAGATACTTTAATACCAAATTAATTTTAAATAGAATTGAAGTTGACCTTTCAATAAAGTGACATTAATACCCCTCCCATCAATTGCCTCGTGCCTATAAAAGTTAGATCGTGTAAACTGTGCTCTATTTGTTTTCCGAGGAACCTTGAATATCTCTCCCTTGTCTCCATCGACAGCCGATAAAACGTAGTTTTCGCTTAATCTGCTAAACTAGTTACAGCTTACACCAGGTTTTTACATCTGCAAAAGAATTCTTGGAAAGAAAGAGAACAAGGGAAAAGGCTTATTCTTGTGTAACCCATTCGTTCTTCACGTAAGCCAACTTTTATTCTTATGCAAAGTTTATCTTAGTTGGCCTTCATTTCACTCTCTTGTGTCCATAATATTGTAGAATTTAGAAATATTAATATGAATCACTCCACAACAAATATGGCTAACTAATATTATTTAGTGGGATTTCATATCTTAATTGTATTTTTTAAGCATGTGTCGATTTTTGCGTCACCGGTTCTTTCAATCGACGTCTCTCAATCTTTCTTGCACTAATTCTACGGTGTTTTCTAGGTTTTGACTCGTCTAATAATATTCCAGAAAATCATGACGCGGGCTTTCCAAAAAGATCGATATTCTTATAGTTTTATATATATAGATATATCTATTTCCAGGTATAAAAGAAACAAAAAAAAACTTTTTTCATCTTTCAAGTTATTTGATCTAATATTATACTTCAAATGTACAGTTTCGCCTTCATTTTTATTTACTGTCGATTCTTTATCTTCGTTCCACTTTCCTTTTCATAATATGCATATATAGCTTGTTTTTGCATTTGATGATCTCTATATACGTTCTGCATAGTCGTCATACATACATATAATTTTATTTTATCAATATTAAAACCTTGTGCCTTTTACCTTTATTCATTCTTCGTTTTTCTAGAGTATGTCCTCGCTGTAAAGTCTCAAAGCCCAAACAAATGAACTATCAACTATATATAGCCTTCACTTTATTATTTCTCAGAGTATTCTTACTATTGCTGTTTTTAGTGATTGTACGTATATGCTGTTATATTGATCTTATTTTTCTGTCTTTCTAATTAAAGATTTTCTCACTTGAATAATGGGGAAAATCACAATATATATCTTCTCATCTGAATACTTTTATGCAGCAGAATTTGACACGAAGTGTCATTATGAAGGACATATCAATGACAGAACGAGGTAAACTTTCCAAGGTATGCTTATAGATCGTGTGTTTATCTACGCCGTTTTTCATTTTATTTCTCTGATACAATCAATGAGAAGTAGATGACGATTTTTGTTGCAGTACTGTTCATTACCACAAATGGAGGTTCGAAAATGGTTTACCATAAAGAGCGGAACGAATGAATTTCATTCAGATTTTTGCAAAACAAAAGGTTAAGTTTATTATTGAATTTGTAAATTGTGTGATACCCTTTCGTCTGACTTTTATGAGAAATCATAAACGGGTTAATTGATCTATACGTGGTAAATATTGACATATATATCTATATGAACTGAACCAGTCCATGAAAGACGCGAAGTGAGGAAGGGTTGTTCCGATGGCGGATTTCACGTCGTCATGCCTGAAGAACTATCGGGTAAATCATGTAATTCCATAAAACATACTCCCTGTTATATTTTATATTATATCATTTTCTTACACTACTGTTTGGATAAGTTTCTTAAAACATTTTAGATATTTTATAGATTAACAATTTGAAATATATGTTTGAACGTACTCTTTAAATATTTTTATTAATATTGTTAAAATATATTTTTCAAATATATGTTTAGACATGCTTTTATAAATATACTTAATAGTTTTTTTTAAAAAAATATTATCAAAGTATATATTTGAAAAATAAATATAAAATATATTTTCAAATGTTTATTGTATAAGTAAAAGAAAAGCATTTTTAAAAAATGATTTTTCAAACAACCTTTTTATAATTTAGTTAGTAAAGCTTTTTCTAAGGAATAGTACAAACATTACTTTAACTATAATAAAGTTTTATAAATAATTGTCCAAATATATATTATTCTTGAAATCTTTAAAAAAACTAAACATTTTTATAAAAACGTTATAAAAAAAGCAAACAGAGTTAGTAATACTAATATCTTCATTAATATTTGTTCAAAACACTATCCATGTATATATTTTGTTATTTCTTTTAGCGCCACATGGAAGAATCCGGGGTATTCTCTAATTTATCATTAAAAGTAGGCTTTCAAATCATCATATATGATGTAATAGTGGGAGGTGAGTTTGTAGATCGCTATCAAGACTCTTTAATTGTATATTATTTTATTTGTGGTGATAATTTGCACGATAGCCTTTGTACATAAACCCCATGTGGCCTTATTCAGTAGTAAAATATTTATATTGTGCAGAAAGGTGGCCGATGATGGAAGCAGATAGAGTTGAACGGCCACGATTGAAGCAAAGCCCACTCAACCTCAGGTGACCCCAGAATCAGCTTAAATCCTATGTTTTTGTTTTCCACCTTCGGACTTCACGTAGAGTTCTGAAATTTTCACAAACATAATTAATTAGTTTGAAAGATGGATTAGGATTCGTTGCATGACTTGCATGCGAACACAGTTCAGTTAATCTTATTATAAACCTCCAATTACTTGCAAGATTTGATTTGACGTCGTTTAGTATTAATTAATTTCATTTTATTCCAATTTCTGAGTCATATTATATATTTTACATGAATTTCAAATCGAATCAACTCAATCCACTTGTCTAGACACACCCTTTGTTTCTGGCATCAGTTGGACGAAATGACAGCCATTTAGCTTCGGTTTATAGATTTTTATGATGCACTAGTTTCTGTACTAGAGAATATACCATTTTAATAGCTATCCCTGTCATTAACAAATGGCGATATAGAGCCCTGATGGTATGGCCGGGCCGGGCCCGGAATTTACCAGATTATTATACAAGAAGCCGGATTAATTCATCTTACAGAGTACAGTCTCATTTCACAGGTCCTGTTGGCCCGACAGAAAAATTATATTGGGCGCTGAGATGTGGGCAGAGCCCTCCTTATAGTCGAAAGACACCCCAAGAAGCGAAGTTTCAGTTGCCTAGCTAATTCATTGACCAAACTTTGGCATGCTAATAAAGACTTAACTCATTTCTTCGTATATGTCATTTTGCTTGGGGCCCGGGATTCGGTTAGTATTTGAATTTAATTGCAATTAATTACTTTTGCATTTCAATTTGTAGTATGATGGTGGGAACGTGGAATGTAGGAGGCAAATCACCTGATGATGACGTGAACTTGCGTGACTGGTTAAGGACTGATACACCAGCTGATATATATGTGCTCGGGTAAGTCCCACACCATTACCAAGTTATAATAATGGTGGATCCGACATTTATACCTATTATAAATGACTAATTTGAGTGGCACAATCAGGTTCCAAGAAATAGTACCACTGAACGCAGGCAACGTGCTTGGTCCCCAAGATTGCGGGCCGGGGGAAAAGTGGGTTTCGTTGATCCTCCGGGAACTCAAAAGGCAAGAAGAAAGATTATACGAAAAACCCAGAATCAGCTTATCTGATCAAATGTCTTCATCTGATGAACTCACGTCCGAGAGCAATTACGATTCTATGTCCAATTCTTGTTCCAGCGAAGAAAGTCCACCTAGTCCAATCAAACATCTGGGAACCCTACACCGGAACTACTGTTTGGCTGCCAGCAAACAGATGGTTGGGATCTTTTTGTGCGTTTTTGTTGCTGAAGATTTGTCCGAGTATATCAGCAGCTTGAGGATTTCGTGCCTCGGAAGAGGCATCATGGGATGCCTCGGGAATAAGGTGCGTGAATATCCATTAACTTACTTAGCTTGTTCCGAGAGATGAAATGATTAAGAGAATATCTTTTTGCCTAAACGTACATATACAATATTATCCTGTGCTTTTCTTTCTTTTTTTTCCCCTTGTAATAACAATATATATATATATATGTATGCAGGGATCCATCTCGATTAGTATGGCCTTGAATGGGACCACATTTTGCTTCGTGTGCACTCACTTGGCATCGGGAGAGAAAGAAAGTGATGCAATGAGGAGGAATCTGGATGTTTGGAAAATATTAAATTCGACCCATTTCCCAGATTCACCTTCCACCATCTTGGCTCACGAGTGAGTATAGTTTCTTTAAGCAACTACACAGATACATAAAAATACATAATATGGTCATTTTTATGTAATAGCATTTTACTTCTTTGATGTGATGTAGCAATATAATTTGGCTAGGGGACTTGAATTATCGTCTTGCATCAATCAGCGAGGATACATATGAGCTACTACGACGGAGAGATTGGCAAGCACTGCTTCAGAATGATCAGGTGTGTTACCTATCATCAACGTGCAATTGATATTATTTTTCCAAATACAGATATTTTAAATGAGTGAATCTGATGTGAATATCTCGTTTAATTATTTTATATAAATCCAGCTGAGGATAGAACAAAAGGCTGGTCGAGTATTCAATGGATGGAAAGAAGGGCAAATACATTTTGCTCCAACTTACAAATACCTACCCAACTCCAACATCTACGTTGTGCAAACACGGTCGCCTAAGCACAAACGTAGGACTCCTGCCTGGTAATACTACTTAAATTTTAGAGCTTGTTTCTGTCATCCAGTATTTTATAGTTTCTCAGTCGATTATGTGTTTGATTATTGCAATAGGTGCGACAGGATTTTGTGGAAAGGCGAGGGGCTTAAACAGATGTTCTATGTGAGGGGTGAGTCAAGATTTTCCGACCACAGGCCTGTCTATGCACTCTTCTCAGTCCAAACAAAATGAGGTCAAAACATGACATTACCCTTCATCGGAACAAGTTACTATATGAATCGTGAAATGAAGAGTGTCTCCGACAAGAGTGTTCTATCCACAACAAGATGAATCGAGTTGCCAATGGATCGGTTCGCCGTCGACACAACCAGAATATGGCCAACAAATGACGTCCCACCTAGAAATTGGAATGTAAATACGTAGGAGAGTTCCCAGACTGGGCTCAGAAATGATTTTATGCATATATATCCAGAGCTTAGAATTAGTTGAGTTTTATTTGCTTGGCCTTTGTTTTATATCCTGGGCTATTGAGAACAAAGTCTCCTCCACATTCATGCTTAATTGTCTTGGCACCCTGTTTTTCACGTTTTTTTTTTCTGAAGTAATCTTTTAGATTTTATTTGCAACAGTATCAAAACCTGAAACTTACTTTCTCAAAGAACATGATTCCATATTCGTCAGCCTAGATGTAGGAAACAACTGAGTACAAGAATATAACACGGTTCAGTGGAGAATAACTAGAGTGAAGCGATTAAAAGATTTTTCTCGAGCGGTGTCTCAGATAAAATGTCATTAGTGAAGGTGCTTTTTCGTTTTGTATCCTGGGCTATTGAGAACAAAGTCTCCTCCACATTCATGCTTAATTGTCTTGGCACCCTGTTTTTCAGGTTTTTTTTTTCTGAAGTAATCTTTCAGATTTTATTTGCAACATGATTCCATATTCGTCAGCCTAGATGTAGGAAACAACTAACTACAAGAATATAACACGGTTCAGTGGAGAATAACTTGCGTGTAGCCAAACCTACTATGTTTGAAAAACTAAGATTAGTTCTAAATAGGAATTGGATTTGCAGGACGAGCTAGGTCCGGTTATGACAAAATAGCTAGTGGAACTGGATGTTATTCTGATGCGTGTACATTGAACAAGAACCATTACAAAATACACATTGCTCCACGGTTATAATATATAACGTGAAAAGGAAAGTTTATCTTATATTAACATAGAGTGAAGCAATTAAAAGTTTTTTAGTGTCTCAGATAAAATGTTGCTTTTTCGAGCAAGCAAAGCTTCCCATTGATTGTTCAAGAACCACTATTAGTAATGTGCCATTTGGGTGATGTTCTACCAGGTGAGGTGCAGCATGGGTGATTATTACACTCATCTTCGTTATGTGGAGCACTTTTATTTGGAGCGTCGCACCTGGAAGTATTTGTATCATTTATCTAACACATTCTGTTTTTACCAATATCGCGTGTGAATGAATCGCTACTCAATATAGTTCTGTACCGAGGAGACGCCAAGAAGTGGTTACTGGTGTAACCACTACTCGAGGGGCGGTCTCTTCCGTTAGTGCTTCCAATGCCTCCTGGGTGAGTCGCAGCTCTGAGGCCTCGGGATTCGAACAATCGTTGCGATCCACGTCGCGAAAGGCTTGTGGTTGAGGACGCATTTTCTCAAATGATTATGTAACGTTTCCCACATACGTGTGCAAGGCTGATGTTACCTAAAAATCAAGTATACAAAATTGAATTATTCAGTGAACAAGTTGGGATCCAGCTGGAAATCCGATGACTGACTGAGTGGGTTGTTACATGCATCACAAAGCAAAGTCAGAGGTGTCGAGAGATTTTTTCATAACGACACTTCGATGCTCAAGTCAGTAATAGCTCGAAATACGATGTAATGTTTCCCACAGGCGGTGCAAGGCTGATGTTACCTAAAAATCAAGTATACCAAATTGAATTATTCAGTGAACAAGTTGGGATCCAGCTGGAAATCCGATGACTGACTGAGTGGGTTGTTACATGCATCACAAAGCAAAGTCAGAGGTGTCGAGAGATTTTTTCATAACGACACTTCGACGCTCAAGTCAGTAATAGCTCGAAAGCTCTAATAATTATAAAGTCAAATATTACTTATGAAAATATACCTTATTTTAAGGTAGAATTCTCTAATTATATAGAATTTAAGAGTTTAAGGGCATTGGGCCTCAAAGAAGCTTATTATATTTACAGCTCAATGATATTTCATTATCAGTTACTTGGGCCTAATTCACTAATAATTAATATGATCCTTTGACGAAATGGGCTCGGGCATCAGAAAATCATTGAATTGAACCATTACCACCGGTGACATTCCGAAAACTTTATCATTAAGAGGTCCACTCAACTCGAACTGCTTAATGTTTGACGTAATCTTGGTGTCGGGTCAGCACCAAATCATGCAAAAAATGATCTACGAAGAAATCACTCATCGCTTTATATTAAATAATTGGTCAACTGTTGCTTTAATATTTTCTCTTCCCGGTTTTTAACTTGTGGCAATTGTTTAATTACTAAACGCACGATTACTATAAAAAACTTGTCGACACGTGAAATATTATTGCTTCGTTTTGACAAATTTTTTGAAAATAGTTTTAGTGTATTTAGAGTTAAAAACTAGTTTTTTTAAAATATTTTTAGAGTTAAAAATGCTTATAGTTGTAATAAAAAAATAAGTGAAATGTGTTTTATCATATTTTTAAAATACAAAATATATGTAAAAAGTTATATTGTATGATCAAATAAAATACTTTAAAATATGTTTTTGAAAAAACTTGTTGAAACTAAGCACTCTAATATCACATTTATTCAAAGAGAAATATTGGTTTAGTTTCGTATGAGAGAAATTGGCGTAGAATTATTGTCCAAATACTGAAAGAAAACTAGTCAATACTCAGTTAGCATGATATAGCAATTTTGTACCAAATTTGACAATCAAATCAAAATGAAACTTAATCTGACACTATGGTGAAATAATACATTTTCCAGTGAAATCCTAATCCTAGAAACAAATAAAAACAATTCACCACATTACGGGCCCACCAAGCAAAAGCCCCCACAGAGAATATTATCATATTATTCGACACCACAGGGAATTTTCTCGTCCAATTTCCACTTTCCTTCTTTTTGTGGCAAAGCAGCACAGACAGCGGGAACGCGTAGTGAACCTCCTTCTGCAACTCCCCTTTACTCAACTGCTTTCTCTCTCTAGGGTTCCCATCTCTTTTTCCACATAAATATCCGTGTTAACGTCATTTTCTCGCTGCTTTATATATTGTTCTTTCGTCCAGCTCTCTACTCAGCATCCGCCGCTCGTTTCAGGTACGGTTTATATTTCATCTATGTTGTATCATTTTGTGTATTTTCTTTTTTGCGGATTTAGGATTGTTTGTGTGACGATTTATGCTCATTTCTATGCCTGGACGCTTATGTATCCTGTCCGATCCATTTAAACCATTTTTGTTCTGTTTTACTAATTTTATGCTATCAGAACATGCACGTTTTGTACGTGTCTACTGTAGTTTTGGTAATGTTTTTTAGAGCTGTTTTTTTTTATGCCAATTTCGGTTTGTTAGACTTGTTTCTGGACTTCTTTCGAATGAGAACGTACTGACGGCATGAAATTGCTATACCTGCATGACGTTGAGCTCTCCCTCTCCCTCTCTCTCATCCATATGTGATACTGGAGATTTGAGGCTCCTAGTTGGTTCTGTTTACAGTTAGTCACTATTTAGAGTTTTTCCTATTTTACCTCACTACTTTGTAGTTGGCGGTAGTACTCTATTCTTGAGGTATTTATAGACCAATGGCATTTTTAGATGTGAAAGTGTTATGGTTCCGGTTTAAGTTTCTTTACTGTTGAAGTCCGTCTTTGTTTTTAAATTTACACTTGATGGCTTACTTACAGATTCCCCCAGTCCAATAAAACATTGGCTAGTGGTTGATGAATGATTACTGTTCTCTTTTCGTGTTGTTCCTTTGTTGTGCCCGAGTCACTATGGAACAAATAGTTTGTTTGATGAATGTTTGAACTGCTAATGTGTCCTGATTTGCTTTTCCTTTTCCCGTATATATTTTCACCACCTGATGGTTTGGTCACAAACATACTTCAACAATGTCTTTGCAGCCTCCTACTATGACTACACCTGTTGAGAAGTCAGGCAAATCTGATGCTCAAAAATCATCTCACCCACCCCTCAACGAAAGAATACTGTCTTCCATGTCTAGGAAAACTGTTGCTGCTCATCCTTGGCACGATCTTGAGATAGGTGTGTAACCTTAATGTCTGTCGTCATACAAAGCGAATGTTGGTAAACAAATAAACCTGATCCATTTCTTTCTTTTTTCTTATGCAGGACCTGGAGCACCAGTTCTCTTCAACTGTGTATGACCATTGAACTAATATAGTTCTTTTTCCTTCATTTGCTTACTTTGCCTGATATTTAGAATGTAAACCATGTGGACAGAATTGTCCATTTTCTTGAATTTTATGCATATTTAATATTCAGTTTAAACAATGTCATACACATTGCACTTCTACCTGGAAGCACATGCGAAATGTGTGCAAGAAAATTGTGAGATTTAGCATATTGTAGATGTGATTTGAAGATCGCAGCTAATAATGTATTTCATTTAGAGTTTGGGAAATTCGATTTCAAGTTTTCAATCATTGAATTGAAAAATGGATGCCTTTTTCTGACTTTACCAACCTTGATAACTTGCATATGTATATATTGTAACCGATTTTTAAAAGTTTTTCAGTAGTTCCACTATGCTATTGTGGTTGGCTCGTAGCATTAGGAATCGGTCATTCTATGGGTTTGTTGCATTTATATCAATACTCTGCAATCAATCAGCTCAGCTATGCGCTGCGATTGAACTTTTTAATGTGCTGGCTATGCTGGAAAATCTTTATTTTTGTTGCATCACTTACAAAACAACCATTCTTAATCCGTGTAGGTGGTTGAGATAGGTAAGGGTAGTAAGGTGAAGTATGAACTCGACAAGGACACAGGTCTCATTAAGGTACTAGAACAATCTGCACGTACCTTTAGTTATGTTGGGTTATTCTTATATATAATTAGATTTATTTGCTTCTGCAGGTTGATCGTGTTCTTTATTCATCAGTTGTGTACCCACATAACTACGGCTTTATCCCCCGCACTCTTTGTGAAGACAATGACCCATTAGATGTATTGATCATAATGCAGGTGTGCAGTTCTCTCTTGAATCTTCAGATACTGTGTACATTTTTTGGATTGTTTGTGATTCTCCAGGAAATACGGTATTTTATCGCTTAGAAATGTATTACCAGCCTACCAGGAAATATAGTGCTTGTTTATAAACAAATTCTTTGATTTTGACTGCTTGTTATTTCTAGCAATGGACTTCTAAGTTGTTCTGTTCAGATGCAACTTGGACGCACATGAATGTGCTGTTGTTGTATAAATCAGTGGCAAGCACATGGATCATATGATTTTTTATATGAATAGATATATCTTGCAAAGCTTTGGACATGTAACTCCTTAAAATCTGTAGGTTGCACCTTTAAACACGGAGTGTGTAATGAGTTCTAAGAAAATCCCCTCTCAAAAGACCATATATGAGGCTTTCATCTCGTACAGTCAAGCAAAAATACCATGACGAACTTTTGTCTATGTGGGCCGAGGAGTATAGGGGCTCAGTCTGTACATGACAGAAGCAAGGAGGGCAACCTCTTTCAAATATATAACAACGCAATGTAGTTGACTCTCATGTTGATCCGAATGGATCATCCTTTCAGCGTGATGAAACAATGTAAAATGTAAATGATGTGCCTCCAAGCTTTTCAAGGCAGAATAAGAACTAAAACCTGTGTCATGCGACATGGGATTACACAGGCGTATTTTTTTAGATTTCTCACTGTTTAATGATCATCATCTGATTTGTATTTTTTTTATTTAATCTCCAGTGTATCTAATTCCACTGTGGAACCTATGATAATAATCTTTTTTTTTTAATTGTTGCTGCAAACATAAAAACAGGAACCAGTTCTTCCAGGGTGCTTTCTCAGGGCTAAGGCAATAGGTCTTATGCCCATGATTGATCAGGTATACATGCCATGTTTTTGCCATAATCTTACTGTGTCTTGAAACAAATTCAATTGACACGTTATGTTAAACAGGGTGAGAAAGATGATAAGATCATTGCTGTCTGTGCTGATGACCCTGAGTATCGTGATTATACAGACATCAAAGAACTTCCACCACATCGCTTGGCTGAGATCCGCCGTTTTTTTGAGGATTGTATCCATCATGATAATCAATTTCTGTTGCAGATTTTTCTGTTGACCAAATGGTTTCTGGTTTTTACTGGAATGAGACTGCAAAATTTAATTTGTATATGAAAACTGGACTTTATGCATTTTCTTGTGACCTCAACTTTCAATCAGACAAGAAAAACGAGAACAAGGATGTTGCAGTCGATGAATTTCTTCCAGCCTCAAAAGCTTATGAAGCTGTCCAGGGTTCCATGTAAGTGATTGCGTATGCTACACCACATGATTTCTTCAGTTTCGCTGCATTATTTATTATTCTTCAAGGCCATATACGTGGTAAATGTGTCAATGACAGCACCTTCATAACATTTCAACTCCAGGGATCTGTACGCAGAGTATATTGTGGAGAACCTACGACGTTGAATTATAAATACCACTTCAAAAGGGAAGAAATGTGGGTTCATTATATCAAGAACTGATAATTTCAGTGTCTTTCTTTGGTTAAAAATAATCCGTACAAGGCGAAATATTTTGCAATTATCATGTGATGGCAAAAACTTATCACTTGATAGATAATTTTGGTCAACTTCTCCATGAAGATGTCCACTGCACACCCTATAAACATAGTCTGTAGTTATCTGCTTTTTTTCCAATGCCATTCGCGCAACCAGTTTTCTCCCTTTGGGTTTAATATTTTCATTGTCGTTTTAATTAATCCTGATATAATATATAACTCTGAGTAACAGAGTTGTATTTTCAAATTGTCGTACGGCCATTTGCTCAAACGTCATTAATAAATGTGTGTACGCATTTAGTAAAGCGGTGTATGCCAAACTTTTGAGTTCTATTATTAAAAGGGTGTTGGAGGTTGCGAGGATACATAAGAGCATTATTTGATATTTCCATACTGCTATATAAGTTTAACAATGCCAAGGTATATTGGATGTGTGAATCATGTGTAGATTATATATAAATTATTAGTAAGATAGTTATGTATACAAGGATGTATTTCTTTGTAATACGAAATATTTCTAACAATGTAGTAACTAGATTACACCAAAACTTTTACTGATTTACAATAATGAATCAAACAACAGGTTTTGAAATTCGATGCTTGAATTGCATTGGTCAGAATTTGGATTGCTCTCTCATGGATGAACAGCATTTTCGAATCATAAACGCAAATTGGGTAGAGTCCTCGTGGTCAAACATTCTAACATAGATAATGTAGAACACAAGTTCAATGAAGTTTAAAATTGAACGAGCAGCAAGTTATTTTTAAGTAAATGAAAGCTCGATCATTACTCATTTTCTCTTAAAAAAGTGAGTCTGGATTGTTTTACTTTACGTCGATTAAACATGTAACTTTGTAGAGAATGATACGTGTTACAAAATCTAAAATTTTTGACGACATGGTAGATGAAAATTTTTTAATATCGAAATATCATTTGATCATCAATTTTAGATTCGCGTTTCGTATTTATCCCTTAACATTCCAATATATATATATAAACAAAATCGTTAACTTTCGTTTCAAGATGTTTCTCAAAAGAAACAAATTACATCCTTTCACTTGGACTTTGCAATAGAGCCTCAATCGAAAGAGGTACATTGTTCTGGGCCTTGGTATTTACCTCTATGCTGGTAAGACAAATCCTTTAGTGGACCTACAATGCCAGGTGAAGTGGCCCATTATCACTAACATACAATTGCCTCACAAAATCTACCCTTATCTCCTCCCCACAATCGAATTTCATCTCCCACGTGGGATTCTAATTTCTAAAACACTTTCGAATTCAGTCTTTTCATCATTTTATTTATACAATTCAATATCAGGCGGCTCTTTAAAAAATCTTACGACGATTAATGATGCATATAATGTATTTATCTATATTTATTTAGAGATTTGTATCTAAATATATGGAAAAACTTGGAATAGAGACCTCTGTGTCAGTGTAAATTTAGATATATATGGTATGTATATATACGAAGTCTCTTTTGCATTACTGAAATATCGTTTTGATGATAATATTACATTTTTAGATGTCACTGCCATTCGGCACAGCTAAAAAAGCCTATACGTACACGTTAACAATGGAAATATACAAAATTATAATCTAGTCCACATATACTTTTTACGCATCAGTATAATTGTGTCCGACTCTTCACTCCTAACTTTTCTAAAGTAGCTCTCTTACATTCTTCTCTCTCAATTATCACTCCCTCTTTCCAGTTTCATTGGCCATTTTTCAAGCTCTGCTGATCACTAGAAAACAAAATTATTGAAGTTCAATATTCATCATTATAGAAAATAAAATCTTGGTCTAAGGAAAGTATACACATATAGTATGGGATCTGATTCTTCTTCTGCTCAATACATTCACATGGTGATTACTAGTTTAATCTCTGGGACGCTTTGCTTAAGTTTTACGTTGTGTGGACAAACTATGAATGAGTATGATGATTTTATGATATATTGTAATATAATACGTCGCAGGTGCATCACTTGATCGAAGAGTGCATAATATTCAAGATGAGCAAAGAAGAATGCATGGAAGCTCTGTCCAGACATGCAAATATCAAGCCTGTTATCACCTCCACAGGTCTAATGTTTTTCAATCTCGTGCAAACTATCCATATCTTAATACACACAAACGCATGAATATCTGTCTGTCGGTGTGTGTTTATAATTTGAAATGTGAGAACACTGATCGACAGCAATGTTACGACTGTAGTTATATCATTATCTGATATATTTTGATCAATCTATTACTATGTATGCCCATCATCTGTTCCATGATTCTGTTATATATATACACATAATCATTGAACATTATAAAGAAGAATGTAACACAAAGTTAGCAGATCAGTTAACTTGGATAAACTATACATACTATATGTACATCTCCCATATATCTCTTAAACATTCATTGTTTTTGCACCATGCACAGATGAGGTTCTCGTGGGCATATTGGGGTTTGACTACGTACTACATATCCAATTTAAAATTGTATTCTCAAATCCATACAGATAAATGACGATTTTCCAAACGATGAAATGAAAATTTGATTGTTAAACGTAATTTTTTGTTTTGAAATATAGTGTGGAAGGAGCTGGAGAAAGAGAACAAAGAGTTCTTCGAAGCTTACATGAATAGAAGAGAAGAAGGGAAAGAGTCCACAAAATAAAATCGACATCTCAACGGACATATGGCCAATGATATTGAGGCAAGTGCATGAATATTATTTCTTTCCGACAGCGATGTAGCTAGCTTCTCACAAGTAACATATGCATGATAATGAGATTTCAAGTAAATAGAACACCCAGGAAAAAAGAGGGAAAGTGACTTCGTGGGGAAATCCGATTTGTATTCTCTGGTTTCGTTGCTTGCCATTTGGGTCTGGGTCACTCTTTAACTTCAACGTAACGATCGTTATTTGATGTAACATGCGACTCTTTGTCCTTTTGGCTTTTGTTTTGTTGTTTTAATTTCTTTTTGACGAATGTTTTGTTGCGTATTGGGGCTATAACGAACGAGTGATGTGCTCGAGATCCATGCATCTTATATATATGCTTGCAATAGAAGTCCAATATATCTATCAAGTTTGTACAAGTAAAACATGCCATATACATGAGGACGTATGATCTCCTATAATAAATAAAAGTAACAAACAGCACTTACTTTTATGTAGAAAACCCAAGATTTGAAACTTGATGTCTCCTCTCTTAGTGGCTCCCATTTTTCAATTTAGCCCAAAAAAAGTGGGCTAATTGAATTCGAAGAGCCTGGGTATTACTGGGTGTTATCGTGTCCAAACAAGCTGGGCCAATGAACGAGCCCAATGAATAGTTTGAACCTGGCGGAACCCAGCGGAGGAGGGTTCAGAGCTTGCCAATCAATGGCAATGGCCACTCTGAATCTCACCACTTGTAAAGCTACAGAAAGTCGCCGTCTTCTCAATCCCCTCCGTTCATCTTTTCCCGGGTTCATCTCCTTCAGAAACCCCAGCTCCACCTTTTCCTCGCTTGGCTCATTTCACAATAAAGGCCTCTTTTCAACCCTCAAACGCTGAGAGTAACCCGCAAAAACCCGCTCCCAGATTTCCATTTTTGTCTCCAATCAAAGCCACCCTCATCGCCACTGTCGCCGCCGCTGCTCTTTTCTTTTCCCAGTTTTATTTTGCGTTGAAATATGCTTCTACTGCTCGAGTTTTGCCCCAGGTCACTGTAGAGCCATCCGAAGAGGATGTGATTGTCAGTGAAGAAAGAGAGAAATTTCTTGAGCAAAATTCGGTTGTCACCAATCCGTCCGACATCGACGGGCTCAAGGATTTGCTGGAAATCAAATTAAAGACCAAAAAGATCCCAGAAGCTATTGGGATTCTCGAAAAGTTGATAGAACTGGAGCCTGAGGAGATGGAGTGGCGTACGTTGAAGGCCCATATATATGCTTGTAGTGGCGAGACTGAATTAGCGAAAAATGGATTCTTGGAGGTATTAAAGAAGGACCCTTTTTATGTGGAAGCTTATCACGGGCTGGTCACCGTCGCATCCCGGGAGGAGTCGGGTGAGGACTTGGAAAATATCAGTGAGAGAGTCGAGGAGGCAATGAAGGAGTGCCAAAAGGAGAATAAAACGAGTTACATGAGGGATTTTAAGATGTTGCTTGCGCAGATTCGGCTACTTGAAGGGCGATATGACACCGCGTTGAAGGTTTACCAGGAGTTGGTGGACGAGGAGCCGAAGGATTTCAGGCCCTACTTATGTCAAGGAATTATTTTTACGATGTTGCGGAACAGCAGTGAGGCGGAGAAGAAATTCGCCGAGTACCGAAACTTGGTGCCTAAAGAGCATCCTTATGCTAGTTATTTCGATGATAATGTGACTGCAGCCAAGAGTTTCGCCCAGGAGATGGAGATTGAGGAAACAATTACAAAGAGCTGAGAGTGTAGAAGCACAACAGTTGATTGTGGAGGTATTCTTGATTTAGTGGTCGTGTGGTACATTGAGGTTTTGTGCCTATTTTATGCCGATGCCGGTCACTTTTATGGTCTCCTTCTTCTGATTAGTTTTACTTTGTATATTTAGTATCATTCAGTGAGTGATATGTAGGAGTTGGTTTCTTTTGTCTGAAATCATTATCTGCAGTTTTGAAGCTCAAGGTTCTTCACACAATGCCTGTTAGATAAGTTTATCTTGTGACGAAGGGAACACCAATGGCACACATGGGTGTATGTTTTCTAAGAGGATGGAAGTTATTATCAACATAATAGTGCTTTATCATAGGGTGTGACTTGATTGGTGCCTACTGAGTAGTGTGATTAACATGATACGGCGGTATCATCTCATCTGGTTTAAATCGCTCGTGCAGCAAAGAAACCTCATGCTGACTATCGTTTGTATAAATGGTTTAACAATTTCTCATGTTTATACTTGGGGTGAATCGGTCACCCTGTTTTGGTGATATATCATCTCTTGTTTTAAACTCCTATGGTAATTTGAACCCTGTCAGTCTACCCGTAGCTTCTCTACACCAAAATCCCATTGTGCTGCAGTTTTGTGGTTACATAGTTTTAGTACATAACTTCTATATCCCATGTTCGATGAGCTAGACGTAGAGTTCACAAGTTGATTCGTGAGTGTTGATTACCATTCAATCTTTGTCAGATCCAATTCACACGTGCCTATATGTTGTGACCGATAGTTGTTGTCTTGTGGTGCGTTTTCTTATCTCGTGTAAATTTGAATGAGCCTCTAGAGAAACGGGTGCATCTATTATTGTCCTATCATGTGATGCCTGTGCTTAACTTTTCGAGTAATGATTGATGTTCTCATATGGCCATTGTGGCATCATTTTTATATGAGTGGATCGATTTAACAAAAATTATGTGATAATATATTGATTTATTTGTTAACCTACGTTAGATTTCCATTCCATATCAGTGGTCATCATTGGCCAAAAACGAAAGTCGTTTATATATTTTTTAGGTTCTTGTTTTAACCTGATATAAAACACACGTCTATCTTTTATCGTGAGAAGGATCATTTGGTCTTGGCATGGGCCACACAACACGGTCACACTAATTAGACATAAATTATATGATAACTTCTTTTTTTTTTTTCAATTCATCGATCATGATTACCCGTCATAGATTCCAAGACTATATTCAGTGGTCATGCAAAAGCGTCTTCTAGTTACAAGTGGAGTGTCGTGGGATTTTGTCTTAACGTGGAAACGAGTCCATAACTTTTTCCTACGTTTAATGACTTTTTTTGTCATAACACTATTGGGACGCTCAACCTTGATGCTAATTATTTGTTTGTACCAAAAATATAAAAAAGTCGAAAATATGAGTGCTCAAACTTACGGCTAAGAAAACCCGATCCAATTTAAATAAAAAAGAAGCGGCGGATCGATTGAATAGACGTGCGACGTGGGTCCTTGTGTAGATCGTGGAGTCGGAATACTCCCTAATAACAGAAGGATCTGGGCAAAACGAAAGAGAGAACCAATCAAAGCACAACAACAATCAATCGCTCAACGTTCAGTAAAAATCTGCAAAAAGCTCTGCAATTATTCACTCAAAATTTTCATAAGTTCTATTAGGATTTTCCATATTTTGCAAGTCTAGTAGTCTACTTTCAACATTAACTGTTACATGTTTTCATCTAATTCTTACATCTTGTTGAAAATACAAGTAATGCCAAGGATTTATTTCTATGAGTTCTAGTGTATTCCCTTATATTTTGGTGTCATATTAGTTTAAAAGATTATAACAAACGATCAAATTTAGTTCTTATTTATTGTCGTTTGATCTTTAGAAGTTAGATTTTACGACGTCAAGTTGACCCTTCTACAAATAATCACGTGAGAACCTAAAGAATTGTAGATTTGTTACTTCTGTTTGCGGTAATTATTGTCAGATCACAGTATATGCCCCTATGATGCACCTGTGCTATATGTTTGTGGTGTAAATCATCGATAAGGTGAAATGACAATTGTTTCGAAAACTCCAAAAAGTTTCATTTCAGATCAACTCTATTCAATATTTTATTTGATTTTATGAGTGAGGTGTGTACGAGTGGAATACATATAATTTGTCGAAATATATAGAACATGCTACACAAAGTCACACATGAGCTACGACAGAGGCTTAGATTTGGAGTATTTGTTATAAATCGGGGGCCATGCTTTATGTATAAATCGATGGCGTAAGGTTTTGGGACACAATCCGGATTTCTTGGCTTCGTATCTTTCTTGGCCTTGTCGGTTTCTGTGGAGGGCTAACAGTAACCTAATAAATAGTTCATTCAATTTACATGCCACACGGGCAATTTAGTGGGATCTATTTTATTCATTGTTGTCGGCTTTTTACAAAGTCAAAGTTCGATTTCCTTTTTTTCACCATTTGAAGTTTTAATTTAATTGGTAATCTCAAGTGGACTGACAAAGTGCCTTGGGAACTAAAGAAAACTACCGCTTATCGTGTTTGTATGTTGTTTTAATTGTTTTTAACTTACGCCCATACCACCAACGAGATACTATAGTATTAACTAAACTAACATTGTTGTTTTTTTCGCCAAGTAGTGCAAATGTTTTAGGTAATTATATTAATGGTTTATTATTAGTATATAGTGCTCTTGTTCTAGACTTGTAGTAATGACAGTGACATTAAACAGCTACATGTAATTTGAATAATTCATTGTGTCACGTCCGAAGAATGGATCTGGACGTGAACGTCGACGATGTTTAATAATTATTCGTTACAAAACATCAAGCCTCGTAGTGCAGCTCAAAAGCAGTCTATTACAAAATCAAAATGATTGTTTTTATAACTTGAATAACAGAAATATGAAAACGAACGAACAAGAATTAAATAAGTCTTCACAATCCCTAAAACATGTCTTGGTCATTTTCTTCAATCCATTCTTCATTCTTATTTGGATGGAAAAAATAAGGGGTGGGTATTTGGGGAAACACTCAGAAAAGTGGGGGAACGATTCGAGTATAACAACAAGATACACATGTATACAACTGAACTGAACTTGGAAACATTTTAAGAACACTGAACAGAACGGAGAACAAGTAGCATGATATTCCTCGACTTTCATGGTTTACTGAATCAGTCCCTAATTTTTACTCCTCTAAGGGGACGAGGCCTTAACCACATAGTGTTTTGGAGTGCAGAATTCTGAGTTTACTTGCCTAAAGGGACGAGGCCTTAATCATATCATATGATTCAGAGTGCATAATTCTGTATTCTCATATCAATTATATTTATATCAGCACTAAGACATAGCAAAGATTACTGCATGCATAGCATGAATTATAACACGAATTTGACACAAAACAAATGCTCGAATGATAATTTTATAACACGATATAGCATGAACAATCATATAGTTTAGAATAAATACATAACAAAAGCCCACTTACTTTATTACTACTCAAAATATGAGAAATATGGTGTCAATTCTTGATTCAATATGTGGTTGCTACTCGAAGTGGATCACGAATATAGAGATTTTCAGAAGTTGCATTATTATGAAAATCACCAACTTCTGAAAATCTCCGACATTTCATAAGCGTCTTCGGTATACAGAACTATTGGATTAGGCTCAAAGTTGGTTGACTTGTTCACAAAAGGAAAAAAATTTGTAATGGAAAAAGATCGGATTTTTAAGCCATTTGAATCCATATCGGGACGGTGAATAGAAGTTATAATTTTGTCGTATATAATCGGCACAGTAGTATTGAAAAGGTATTTTGGTAAAATTTAACCTTTGGATCATGATAAAATTTGAACACCATATATAAAATATAATGAAATAACTTTTGAATGATCAAGAAATTTTTTCGAGGAAATTTGTAACCGCTTCTGAACGATGGACAAGAGCTTCAAATTTCTCGTATGGAATCTGTACAAAATTAGTGCAAATGTATTAGAATGAAATCTGGAAAACATATGCAAGACATAACGAAGTAAAATCTTAACAGTGTGAGATCGGAAATCGAGGTCATTCGAAATCAGTTTAGGATGATAAATAGAAGCTGCAGTTTTCTCACATGTAATCTGTGCAGCATTCTTGCGAATTTTATTTAATGAAATATTACCGTTGGATTAGAATGAAATTCTTACCTAGTATTCAGAACATAGAGGAGCAACGCTAAGGAAGTCTTCCTGCAAAACATCAACCTCTTGTTTCTTAAATCGGGCTGCCCTTTGAACGAAATTTGACAGGATTTCTTGATGTTTATTCAGTGAGTTATTCATCTTTCAAGTGTGTTATATATAGGAGATGTTGGGGAATTTGAATGATCACATTTTATGACCATTAATCACCACTTTATGATCATAATTAGACATTGATTGGCTACATAATGACTATTTATTGTGTAAATTTAATTTGAAATTCAAGATATTGTTATTCATGTAGAATACTATACATGATATAATAATAATTTAATTAAATATCATGTTAGAAATATCAGGTTCTCACACATTGGGTCATGATGTTCCGTTGATATTCGATCTATAAGAATTAATCACGTTTAACTAACTAACATGATATTAAATGTGAAAAACAAATCCATCGATTACGTTGCGAAAATTTGAATTGTTACGAAGAACGAACCAAAAAATTGCTATAAAGCCTTATAAGCACCCTAAATCGTGCTCAAGGGACCCATGACAACTATTTATACATAATTTGTCCTATCTACAAATCCATTAAAATCATGAAAGTTAGATAAGATACATATTATGATGGATTAAGATTCTTATAAACTTTGTATATCTACATCTTTTAATTTATTTGACCATTCAATGAAAATAAAAAGATACATATGATCAAATCTAATCCTCCTTGATCTGACACCACGAACGGGGAAACGTTAGACGGTTTTGCCCCACCGAGCATACCGTGTGGTACGAAACCGGACAAATAAAAATTAGTCTATTCAGGCAAAAATGTCACCGGCGGCATTAAATATATTTTGTCCATTATATGTTGAATGCCGCATAGGCAATAAAATAAATTTATCTCCACCAGTCGTTTCACTGTACTGACACAGCAACGGGATAAAGTTAATCGTACTAATAATAAAATAAGTTTACATACATGACACTGCTTTTATACTTGGTGACACAATTGTCATTATGAGTAATAATGCATAATTTGTAATCTCTTTTCCACATTAACTCTTTTTTAATAAAAAAGTTAAGCAGCTGTATTAATCATTATCTAAAAAAGTAATATATCAATATATCATAGCCAAATACTAATAAGGAGGGCATAAAATCTTGGCTAATAAATTTAAATCCTATAAATATGGCTTTTATCGAGACTAAATTATAAAAGTCATTTTTACGCAATCTGCATAACTTCTTCTGGAAATGATAGATGAAACGTATTTTTCATACAGATGATTTCTGGGGGCCATAAATTGGTTAGTAGCTGTGGCATTTTTCTCTTTGTATATTTCAAATTGGCAAAATTGCCCTTGGCCACGGTATTTGGTGAGTCCATTAACTTCAAGAATCAAGATATCGACTCCACGTTAAGTGTTACTGGTACCTTAACTATCCGCTTATATTAATAAGTATAGTTACACAACTTATAAACCAATGCGAGTGTATATGATATGAAAAAGAATATGTTCAGTTTATATTGCCAAATACCAAAATTTCTTTTTATGGAAAAATAAATATTTCATTTAGGTTTGTATATTCGGAAAAAACCAAAACAAAATCAGAAAAGTAATCGTATTATTGACCATATACTTAATATGGACGTACTCCACAGCCAATTATAGGTTGTGGGGTTTGTTTTTGCCATAAATACCACAAACCAAACACCACACGATTCTTCCATCATTTACTCACGTCGCTGTATTTTTCTAACCGTCACCTATGGCACACTCCAAGCACTCCACGTGGCATCCAGGTCCCCTCGACTACACATTATAGCATTCATCCATATATCTTAAATTTTATCTTAAATATAATTTCGGATGTCACATTGATTGACAAAAAACTAATATATACAGGCAAAAAAAATACTGTGTACTACTATTCGTGATTAGAAACACAATTTTCCCTGATATTTCAATGTCTAACTTTGTATCTTGAATTTTTATTTATTTATATAATATATATACACAAAAACAAGAGTATCGAGAACTGAGAAATATAATTAGATTTATAGCATATATTTGAAACATTGTTTATATACATCTTTATATTATTTTAATTTGTAAACAGCAACTTCACTTAATTTCTGTATCAAGCCATTAAGATCTTTATTAAATAAAAGCATTCTCACATAATCTATGTTATTATTAAAATTTCACATTAATGATACCGTTTCCGTCCAAATCTTATTTTCAAAACCAATAATGAAAATTGTGGGGAACACTAATAATGTTTTAATAAAATTATATGTACCCTTTCACATTATATGCTGAATCCGAGAGATTAGATAAATCTGAAGGTTGACACAAGATATTAAAGGATAGATATTTAATATATCCGTTTGAAAATTGAAAAGTATGCACAAAAAAATAAAGTGAATTATATGCATATTTTGCATTAAGTTTATATAATATTATAAAATTCCCTACATTATTACATCACATATAATAATATGATATATAATTTACACACTGTGATACATAAAAAGGTGGTGTATTTCAAACTCTCGTTTGAAAAATGAGACTCACTTGGAACTGACTCCTCGCAGTCCCCCCATTAATGCCCGCCTGAATCCTTATTCGTACGTATTTTTACGCACACTCTGAGTGTCTTATCCAATTCCTCCAACGGTATGTTGTTGTATTGTATGCTGGAGTCTTTTTCGTTTTTTTTTTCATGTATTTTTGTTTATCTCTCCGAGTATAGAAAGATCTGTTCAAAAGGTACCTTTTTTTTTTTGCCTTGCAGTTGTTTGAATTGAGCTGAGAAGCCAGGTTTGTAGTGGCGGAGGATTTCGAGGTGCTGTCGAGCTTTTTACCGATGATGCGGATCTGAATTTTGAATTTTTTGTCCTGCTTCTCGGAAATTTCGGCTTCGTTGTTCGAAAAGATAATGTTTTTCAGTATAAAATAATTTTAAAGCTTTTTTTTTTGTCTCTCGCTGTCGGGTTTGGCTGGAAATTTTGAAAGGAGAATGGAGAGAGCTCGACACAGGAAGTCCAAAAGTGCTTCTGGAATAGATGGTATTGTTGCATTCATTTGCTATTTTTCGTTTAAAATTGCGGATCCATTAGTTATCGACTGTGTGCTTTCAAAAGTTTTTATCTTAGGTCTTTATCTTAAGTTTTAGCTTTCATGTAATTTTGGAGGAGGACGAAGTTGAAACAGTTTCTCGTTCTTTGTCCTGTTGCGCCCGTAGAGAAACTTGAGAAAAAGAAGCGAATTTTTCACTCGAATCAGAGACTGAGCATATTTCTTTGCCTCATGATGCATGATTTTAGTGAAATTTAATCATTGTTGGTTTTGTTCATGTTGTGGCTAGTTTTTTTTTTGTTTGATGGCGTTATGAAGTGGGGTCATCGCTCTCGTTTATTAGCATTTTGTTGGTTCCCCCGTGGAATTCTCTACTTAAGACAAGCTATCGTTGTTGTGGCATGTCTTTCATCCAGGGAAACTGTATTAGAACTATCAACTGAAGCAAAAAAACCATTCTATCAGGAATTGATACATGAACATACACTGCTGTTTCCCTGAAGATTTTCACTGTGATTTTAATGATTGATCATGCTCTCTAGTTGCTTCTTTCCGAATCCTTTATGGGTACGGTGGCTGAAAAACTTGTAATTTTTACAGGAAATGTGCAGATTCAGAAGCAGAAGGACGGGTCAAGATTGTCTATGGATTCTCGTGTTTATATTGATGGAAGCACTAAGAAGGATATGGTGAGTTTTAATTTGCTTTAATCTCTATGATTTAACGAGTAAGAGATTTGGAAAATCACTGGTTAGATGCTGCCATGGTTCTAAATATACTTGTGAATTTTACCTTGTCCCCAGCCATTTGTACTGGAATTTGGCCAAAGCACCTCAGGAAGAGCCACTGGAACACCAATGAAGAAGTTACTGGCATATGAACTGGCAAAGGAAGTTGAACCAAGGAGACGCTCGCCAAGTATTATTGCCAAATTGATGGGTCTTGAAGGGCTGCCGTCCCCCAGTAATATTCATAGACAACAAAAATGGTTATCTGAAAGCCATCAGCCAAAAAATCTTTTAGTTAATTCCCAGAGGAATACCCTACTCTATGATGGGCGATCCAACAGCAAAAGCCCAACGAAGCAGCTCGAATTTAAGGATGTTTACGAAGATCTGGAAGCATCGCATGTTGTTGATCTGCGTCATCCATCAAGATGGAGGGCAAGCTCAATGCTTATGAAACCTGAGAAGGTACTCAGTCAGCAGAAGTCTATGGATGCGAAACATATATATGCTGGCAAAAAGTTTCAACATTTGAAGGAGATGGATGACACCTTAGGTTTTCTAGATTCCAATAAGACCATGTTGCTGAAATATCTCGAGAAACCAGATTCTTTAGTTGTGAAGAACTTGCATGATCTCCAAGTTAACCATTCCAGTTCTTTCCAAGGCCATATGACAGTCCTGAAGCCATCGGATTATGCAAATTATGACAGCAATGTCAGAGTGTGGAAATCAGCCAGAGATGTTTCAACCAAACATGACATCTGTTCTCATCCAAACCGCGAAGATGGTCTTCTTCTTGACCCACACAATCGCCATATAGCTCATAATTCTTGCAAGTCGTTAAAGGTTCTACCAGAAGATAAAAATGCAAAAAGGATTCTTCCCACAAGGATTGTTGTTCTGAAGCCCAATATTGGAAAGCTTCAGAATGCAACTGTACCTCTTTCGCCACATGATCACTTGCATGGTTATCTCCCACATTTCAGGAAAATGAACAGATATTCAAATTTTAACCGTACTGAGCCAGCATCACTTGGTCGGAAAGATTCATCTTATAGTATGGGATCCACAAAGCTCATGTCAAATGAAGCTAGAGAAAGAGCCAGGGAAATTACTAGAGGGATGAAAGATGCTTGTGATGGTACAATGGATTTGATGTCTTCTGGATTCAGAGGATATGCAGGGGATGAGAGTTCATATGATTCGTTTGAAAGTGGATCTGATAGTGATTCAGAGATGTTTAAGCTGTCTTCTAGAAATTCTTTTGATAGCAGGTGTGGATACCCATCTTCTAATTCTGTTGAGTCCCATTTCAGTATACACAAGAAAAAGAAACTATCTGAGAGGTGGAAGATGGCTCACACGTATCAAGATATTGAAATTGTTGCTAAGGAGAGATCACTAGGAGAACTTATTACCAATCGTGATAGAGAAATTAAGCCTAAGGTTGCTAAGACGAGTCTCAAGAGTACAAGAGAAGAACTTGTTGGTTGTAATAATGGAGTTGCTAAGTCAAATGGTCCTTTAGGCCTCAGCTCCAAGGATGGTAAAAATGATGAAATAAAGAAAATTTCATCTAGATCAAGATCTAATCCACCATCTATTGCCGGAAGAAGCCAGAGAAGAAGCACAAGTCGAGATGCTTCCCCTGCAGCCAAAAATCCGGTACACATTAATCCTGTTAGTAATGATGGTAGTAATGTTGTGAAAGGAAATCTACGTTTGAAAGAAGGTACTTTGTTCAAAGATTCAAAATCTAGAACCAAGAAGCGTCTTCCTTGTCTGAACAGACCTATTAATGATCCTGATTCGTCATTAGACGCCAATTTAGAGATCCAAAGGGATGAGAATATTGTGAACTTATCCAAAACACAATCCATGGTTCATACCGTTTTGGAAGATGAAATAAGTGCAATTCCAGAATCCGATCTGATAAAGACTGAAGAAGACGAAAGTTTAATTTTACCTCGGAAACATCTTATATCACTTCCAGAGCTAGATTCAGCTGTGGATAAAGACTCTGCTGCCTGTAACCAAGAATATACCCTTTTCCAGGTTTGGATGTTCACTCTTTCGAACAATGTTGATTGTAGTTGCTGCATGATTGGAAAATTGTAGGAGCATGCCCGTCTCTGTGGCTTGTCTCGGCCGTTCTCTATCCTCCCGAACTTTTATGGGTTGTATCCTCTTGAAATCGTATTTCCTTTTATTTTAAAAAAGTTATTTCATTTCTTCTGCCCTTTCACCTCATATGTAGGCGATAGATGTTCTCATGGGATAATCTTGTGGACGAAAAGCGTTAAAATTTGTGTTCCTACATAAATTTCACTTTGTAAAGATGATTTGACTCATATTTTGGGTAGTTCATTCAATTCATGTAATAGTTCATGATGTTCCAGGAACCACACAAGGTACTATCTGATCAAGATTCTCCAACCTTGGATTGCCCGGGAAATGATCCGGACTCTTCAGAAAGCTCGAAGGAGGCTGATCATTTCAGTCCAATTTCAGTCCTTGAGATTCCTTTCACAGAAGATACGACATCAAACATTGACAGTTTTGAGAGAGTTGGTGCCGAACTTCGTGGTATGAAATTAGTTGTATTACACTCTATGAGTAACTGTATTCCCGTGGGTTTGCAAGTTATACTAGACAAACATAATGTGAGAATGTTTGCTGGATGTTCATCCTTTTTTACTGTTTGTTTTTGTATTTTCGGTTGCAGAACTTCGAATGCAGCTGCAACTTCTTAAGATGGAGTCTGGCAAATACACCGAGGAGGAAAATACTCAAATATCTCCAACTTGTTCTGAAGGGCACAACATATTGGCGTCTGATAACTGGGAATCTTCCTACATCTTTGACGTGCTGATGGACTCTGGTATCGAAGAATCTGGTCTCGATATATTTAGAACAGCATGGTACACCCCAGAGTGCCCTCTAAATCCCAGTTTGTTTAACAACCTCGAGAAGAAATATAACCATAACACAGATGTGTTAAAGTGTGAAAGGAAGTTACTCTTCGACCGAATGAACTCTGCACTCTTGGGGATTTTCCAGGAGCAAGTTGATACGTGCCCGTGGGTGATGGCCAAAACATCGAAATTGCGTCCCAATTTTCAGAAAGAAGAGCTGAGAGAAGCTTTTGACAAGTTGATTGGTCAAGATTTTGCAAAGGAGCAGTTATCAGAGAGAGTGCTAGACCGGGAGATTAAATGGTTCGATTCGAAAAAAGAAATTGATGGGATAGGCAATGAAGTTGAAGCGCTACTCCTAGATGACCTGATATCAGAAGTTTTCATGTAACTAATGTTACATTTTCAAACTAACTTGTGTAGTCTTAGTTTGTACAATAGACAGATGGAACGGCTTCGTTTAAGGAGATGGAATCATAATATTTGAATTTTGTATTAAGTTAATAATAAGCTATTATTTGCTACGTTGATTTATTTGAATATTCTAAAACAAAAATTGGCATGTTTACTGTGTCCGGATGCTTTATTAATAGATCGAGAAAATTGTCGTTCAAATGTACACGAAATAATAACTAATGAAGTTTCAATGAGTTTTTTCATATTAAGTTTCGATTTTTTAAAATATTATAAGTTGCGTAAATCTTGGTTTCAGCACTATCGGATGCGCGAAGGAATGAAATTGCTCGATTACCTCATATCGAGGACAAAAACGTCAAATACTAGAAAGATAATCATACAAAATTGCTCAATTACATCATAATACTGTTTTAGCTGCTTCAAGGTGGAAGGTTCATAGGTTAAAACGGAGCTCTAAAGTTTCAGCACATAGTAATCGATTTAAACAATTCTTTTTTTTTTTTCTACCAAACGATCTTAATTTTTGCACATTTCAAGTAATATACTAATCTATATGCATTCAATTTATTCAAACAATTAACTAGCCACTTATCTGAAATTGTATTACGAAAAATTAAGTTGTTTTAAAAAATAAATTACAAAATCAATGAAACATGAAATCCAACTTCAAATTGAATAACAAAAATTAAAACATCAAATCAAATAATTGAAAAGTAATATAATAGCTGAGAAGACAAAATCTGTTATGGGCCGCCCAAATCGTGTCTATGGACTATGGATGGTCCGGGATTCAGGCCCAAGTGAGCAAGACTAAAAATAGCGACCACAGTGGGAGTCGAACCCACGACCTTCTGATCCGAAGTCAGACGCGCTAATCCACTGCGCTATGCGGTCGTGCATATCCCTATCCCTACACCTGAATCTTTACCTCAAAACGCAACCACAGCAACGACTAATAACCTGTACTTCCGATGCATGATTAATAACGCATTAATTTAAATAAAGTTAAATAAGTACCATAACAGAACCTAATATCAACATATGAACACATGTCTACAAGAGAATATCATTACATTTTTTTTTAAATGAAATTTTTGAAGCAGCCGCATGAGACAAATATGGCCTTTTCAATGTTAATCAAGATAGACACTTGGGTTGGTGGCCGTTTTATTATTATTTTTTATTTTTTAAGAATAACATATAACATTAAGTAAATACATAGTATATCTAGAAATTACAGAAGACCTAATACAAATCAGAAACAATAACAATTCAATTTGATTCTTTAGTAAAGTTGTTCTGTACGTGAAGTTTCCACTCCTGTTTCTTGCTTATCAAATTTGGACAATATTATTTTTATATTTTATCCTGAATCTCGCTACGAGCTCATCACATTTCCATATCCATGCCAATCACACAGAATCTGTTAATAATCCCAATCATACAACTCTAAACGTAATCATATTATTTAACAAACAAAAAGAAAATGACTACAAGTTTTGTCAACGTTCTTTAGACCATCTCCAACCCACCGCACTAAAATGGTGCAATTTCTGCACTAAAATGGTGCAATTCTGCACCAAATACAATATTCATCTCCAACCCCGACGATCGGGACAAGTCCGATCACGGTAGGCGGTGGCGCGTGGTGCTCGGCGGCAGCGAGGGAGGAATTGGAGGAGGGGGCGGCGGCTATTGAGAGCTAGGGTTGTATGAGTGATCAAGTGTGGTGATTAATGCCCTAAGTCTTTAATTAAGACCATCTCCAACCCACCGCACTAAAATGGTGCAATTTCTGCACTAAAATGGTGCAATTCTGCACCAAATACAATATTCATCTCCAACCCATTTACTTCAAATCTTGCACCAAAAGGTATATTCTCGGAATATTCCCAATAAATTTTATTTATTAATTTCTTATATTTATATTTTAATAAATTTAACTATATAATTATAATTATTATTTTAATTACTATTCTAATAATAAATTTCTTTAATGATTATATTATCTTTTATATAAATTAATATAAAAATAAGCTTATATTAATTATGAAATACAATAATAAAAAAATATATAATTTTTAATAAAACAATATAATACTTTAAATTTATACTAATTTTAATAAAATTACTTAATTAAATTAAGTTTCTAGAAATTTGATTTCATAATTTTTTTTACATTAAATATTTATTTTTAATAATGATATTTATAATAAAAAAAAAAAAAAAAGAGAGAAATGTTAAGTTTTGGCGTTGGGGAAAGTTTGGTGCAAAAGTTCCTGCGCTATCTTTGGTGCAAAAATTTTCCCTCTCCACACCAAATCTCTAAAATGGTGCAAAATTTGAAGTTGGGTTGGAGTTGATTTTTCACACCAAAATGGTGCAATTCATCAAAATGGAGTAGGGTTGGAGATGCCCTTAGCTTACTCTTTAGGACCCAAATTGTCAGACAAACACGAAATATTAAATCTTAACTTTGACTAAAAATTCTATTAAATATATTTTTGTCACATTAAAAGTTTCTAGAAGAACGTACAGCCGATAATGATAAATGTGTGTATTTTTCGAGTTTTTGCTAAGTGTCGTTGAAAATAGGAAACGATTAAAACCCCGAAGAGTCAATCTGTTTTCCTGTACCCCATACATTCATTGATTGATTATCCTCCTCCGCCAACTCCGCTGTTCGCAGCTGCTTCCTCAGCCTTGTCTCTGGAAACGAATGGTTTATTTACAAAGAAGAGGACTTTATCGTCCGTGATCATGGGTGGAATCAATGAAGAAGGTACGCGGTTGATGATCTTCCAGGCTTATATTTTTTTGTTGCCTATGTATTTCTTGATAATGATAACTCCCAATTTGCTGTACCCCTGGCTGGGGATAGCGTATTTTTATTAATCTCAATCATCGATGTATATTGATGGGAGCTCCATGGAATGATGGCTTTTGCCGATGGCAAACAAACGGATCCATATTTTTCAGAACTACGATTTGATCTTGGATTGGCACTTATTCGTGAACTGTTGTTTCTTTTGATCCCTATTGCTCGGCTGCAGAATTTTTACGCAAAATGTCTTGATTACAATCTGGTTATGATGTTGATAGCAGGTGAGAAGGATCTCGAAATGGGCACAATTCTCGAATACCAAACGCCTTCCCCTTCACCGTCCCCACGTTCCCCGGCGATTTTAGTATCAAACTCCAGCAAATATTTCACGGCTTCAAACTCCGGCAAAGCGTTGGCGGTTTCAAACTCGGGAAAATCTTTGGTCGTTTCCAATTCCGGTAAAGCATTGGTTCTTTCCAATTCGGGCAAAAAATTTGACCAATCTGGCAAAAAGAAGTATGTGAAACAAGTTACTGGTCGACACAACGACACAGAGCTCCATCTGGCAGCACAGAGGGGTGACGTTGTGGCGGTGAGGGAGATATTAGGCGAGATCAATGACCAGATGCTCGAGACTTTGGGTGCAGCTGAGTTTGATGCTGAGGTAGAAGAGATAAGGGCTGCCGTTGTGAACGAAGTTAATGAATTGGGGGAAACTGCGCTTTTCAAAGCTGCAGAAAGGGGTTCCATTGATGTGGTGAAAGAGTTGCTGCCTTATTCTACTAAAGAAGGAATCAGGATCAAGAATAAGTCCGGTTTTGATCCATTGCATGTTGCAGCGAATCAAGGCCATCATGGTACCGACATAACTGAATGCATTGTTTAAGTAGCATTGATATTATGCTGTTATTTTTTTAACAAAATCGTATAGGTCTATTTCTTTTGGTTGACATGATTTGTTTTTTTTTTTTTTTGTAAAATTGAGGATGACTTGGAGGATCAAATGTGAAGCTTTAGATTTGACAATATCTAATACTGCCTTGCTGCTTCTATTGGCCACAGATATTGTTCGTATACTGCTAGACCATGATCCAGAGTTAAGCAAAACAGTTGGTCCATCGAATGCAACTCCTCTCATATCTGCTGCTACCAAAGGGCATCTAGCCGTGGTCCAAGAATTGCTTTTAAAGGATTCTAGCTTGCTGGAGATATCGAGATCTAATGGCAAAAATTCATTACACTTCGCTGCCCGACAGGGCCATGTAGATATTGTTCAAGCTTTACTTGAGAAGGACCCTCAATTGGCTAGAAGAACCGACAAGAAAGGCCAGACTGCACTGCACATGGCTGTTAAAGGTGTTAACTGTGCAGTCGTGAAGTTGCTTTTGCATGCAGATGCAGCCATTGTGATGCTCCCAGATAAGTTCGGTAACACAGCATTGCATATAGCCTCTCGGAAGAAACGAGTTGAGGTTAGTTATCATTCCAAGTTTGACTATTCTCACCTTTTCATTTGATTCCAGGCCTTTCGATTTATAGGTGTTGTTTGAATCAAGATAATAGTCTGAGTTTACTCTATTGTCAATGCTTTGTAATTGTAGATTGTGAATGAGCTCTTAATGCTCCGTGACACAAATGTAAATGCCTTGACGAGAGACCACAAAACAGCTCTTGACATAGCTGAAGGGCTCCCTTTATCAGAGGAAACAGTGGAAATAAAAGAGTGCTTGACTCGATACGGTGCAGTCAGAGCCAATGAACTTAATCAACCACGTGATGAGCTTCGAGAAACTGTCTCAGAAATCAAGAAAGACGTCCACACTCAGCTTGAACAGACCCGTAAAACAAACAAAAACGTGAATGGTATAGCAAAGGAACTTAGGAAACTCCATAGAGAAGGAATCAACAATGCTACAAATTCAGTGACCGTGGTGGCAGTTCTCTTTGCCACTGTGGCCTTTGCTGCCATTTTCACTGTTCCAGGAGGAGATAACGATAATGGCGTGGCAGTAACAGTGAGCAACCCCTCGTTCAAAGTCTTCTTTATCTCCAATGCTATTGCCCTTTTTACATCATTGGCCGTTGTTGTTGTACAAATCACTGTGGTTAGAGGTGAAATAAAATCCGAGAGACGAGTTGTGGAGGTGATCAATAAGTTGATGTGGTTGGCCTCAGTCTGCACAACAGTGGCTTTCACTGCTTCATCATATATAGTTGTGGGTAGGCATAATAGATGGGCTGCGATTCTTGTTACCATCGTAGGGGGTGTTACGATGGCAGGGGTTCTAAGTGCTATGACTTATTATGTGTTGAAATCAAGAAGGATAAGGCGAGTAAGGAAGAAGGAGAAGTATTCGAGGAGTGGAACTAATTCGTGGCGACACTCGGATACAGATACAGAAGTCAACCCGATATATGCTATTTGATGATATCCATGGGTTTTGCAACGTATTAATCGCGGCTTCAATATTTATTTTGATGCCACAAATTCGATACTAAGGAAGGTATAAGATAATCTTAATGGAACACTGATTAGTTCGCATTGGCTGGCTCTCCAAGACTCGGATTACATCAGGTTCGCTTCTATATAAAAGTAAGCGACAAATAGCAATGTATGTATATACTCCGTACGTTTTGTAAAGATGTATAAACCTGAAAAAGGTTCTTGGACATGGATATTTTGGATCGGGAATTGAGCCAGCCCCTGCGCCATATATATCAAAATCTGAACTCAAATATCTTCAAAATCTGAATCGAGTTGGACACCTGATGATTGATTAGTCGTTGTAGCATCGGCTGGCTCGATTTATTTTGTTAGTTTGTCTATTGACTATTCCACCTTGTTTTTGAAAAACTCCAATGTTTTTTTTTCCAAACAAGCTGTGATAAAGTAAAGTGGACAATAAAAGATGATAACTGATTGTGAGATGTATGAGATAAGTCATTTGGTTACCATACGTCGGAGTGGTGGACTGTTTTGGTCCATTCTCCTTTATCATCGACCTTTTGAATGAATCGAGCACTTTCAAGTGCATTGAACCGGATGTGGCCCATGTTCGAATCCCACAAGATGGATCACTCCAACTGCACAAAACAACACTCGCTTGCTTAATCATTGTACCTGTTTTCATTCATCCCTTCTTCCAATTGTAATATAAACCAAGTTATATTGAGTAGTTTTTATTTGACTCTTGTTTTCCAATTCTCTCTCTGCCGGACGTAGAAATTAATTCATATTTTTTGTGTCAGAGATATTTGAAAATAAAGAATTACCGAAACAGGATTCTTAAGTTTCAATCATCCAGACATTTTTGGCAGCCATTATATACGAAACAGTCAGGGCAGTGCATTCAGACAGGAGTTAATGTATACCCAAAACCCGGAATAATAACAGGAAAATAATTGAGGGATATTACATAATTGGTATGCTTGAAATTAATTAATGCTATGATAATGTGAGTGGTCTTTGAAACTACGAAGGCGTACATTCAAGCCGGTCCGGACCCACTAAATAAAGGAAATAGATCGAATCAATGCTTTTGGAATCTAATTAATATTTTGAAAAGGAAAAATATAAAAAAAATTTCAAGCTTCATCGAACCGATGTTTGTTTTCTGCATGGGGGATCTAACAATCCCTTTATTCGAAGTTTGCAGATAAATTTACAGCATCGGTGGTAAACATAAAGGTTGAACCCCACTTGTAATCATATAGGAGTGTGTGAAAGTTGTGTGTTTAAATGTCTTTTCCATATCTCAAAAGTGGTCCGTACTCTTCATTTCTCTTTCCTACACTTTTGGTTTTTTTTTTAATTAATGAATTAGTTCATCGTGGATCAAACGTTCGTTAATTATATTGTCATAAGAAAAATCATAGGAAAAAAAAATTAAATGCTGCCAATCCTTAATCCCTCGACAGGTTTCTTGAATCCTTAACCTTCTGAGATCTCTTGCAATGTTCAATAGCTGCCTCAATTGAACACTCAACTTCGGTGACGCTGCTACTCCTCCCAGACAGCTGCAACTCATGAAAACCATTCGAATTCAAAGACGAAGAAGACGAAGCAGTGGAGGAAGAATTTGAAGAAGATGACTTCCCCGGAAAATTACGCCGTTTAATAGCCCCCGAAAACGACTTCCTATGCACATGATCCTCACTAGTCACTTCCTTGTCGGAGTTGTTGATTATATTAGCGATTGTTGGATACGAAGCTCTTGCTTTCTGTACTCCATTCGACTTCTTCTTGGACATCTTGATATACTGGTTCGAAGTCTCATCGACTTTCGACATATTATGGGATTCTTTACCAGAAGATTGATGGTAGGAGCAAGAAGATTTAGTACTGAACAAAGATTTCACGTAAGTTGTCGAGGCTTTGAGCTTCTGCCCAAGAACAGAATAATGTTTGATCAGCTTTAATTTCTTGGACCACGAATTTTTCCTCGAGCGATTACCATTAACGAAACTGCTTAACTCAGCGGACCACTCGAAAAAACAATCATCAGGATTCAGCTCGCAGCTCACCCTGCAAGATTCCGATGGAGAAATGTTGCATGAATCCAAAGGGGTGTTTGAGTTCGTACAAGGTGCGGTGGCGCAAGCAGACAGGAACGGCATCGTGTAATAAAAGTCGTCTTCTTCGAAATCTCCTCCCGCTGCAGCGGCGGTGTGGAGGAGGTTCCTGACCATCTGCAGCCGCGGGGGTAGGTGGAGCGGGAGGAGCTTGCCCCTGTAGAAGAGCTCATCAGCTGGGAAAACGGCGGCTTCATTCTCGCAGCAGGATGAAGGCATTTGGAACTCGAATTCTCTGTTGTGTGGACAAGAGTCTGCGGAGCATTGCGTGGTAGAATTGAGTTCCATGTTGATGTAATCTTCATCTGTTGCAAGAATCTTCGCCATCTTCAAAGTAAACTCAATCGGCGGATTGCAATAAATAAGCTTAGCTAAGAATCATGGCGGAGAATGGGCAGAGCATCCTCTTAAAAGAGAGAAGATGGTGGATACAACACAGGTCAGAGGAAAAGCTTTCAAACTGTCAGTACCTTTTAATCTATGTAACAAATAAAATAAATCAACTTTTCCGATGGATAAATAAGCAAAAATAGGGTACAACAGAATAAGGCAACGCATTTATGGGTCTCTAAAATGGCAAGTTCCTTGAATGTGGCGGAGGTTCATCGTTTACCGCCGGGGAAATTGTATTTATTCAAATTTTGAAGTTTTTTGTATGTAACGTAAAAAATTTTCGAATTTTAGATTTAGATTAAACCAAATCCTAGTAAAATTCCTTCGCCCTTTTTTTAAATTAGAGAAAGTTAATATCAATATTTAAAAATGTACGATTTTATTTTAGTATCAAACATGAAATCCTAGGTACAACGTTTCAAAAATAAAATTTTACTTGATTTGGTGGATGTCATTGAGTTATGTTATATGCAAATGTTCTGTTTTTTCTTTTATTTTTTCTTAATGCTAAGCGTTGATAAATAGTATTGGATTATAAAATATTTGAGTCAAGTATAGGATATTACTATCTTAAACTAATAACTAATATGTGATTTGATTAATTAAATGGACGTTTTCAATAATTAATCAATATGAATAAATACATGTTTTTTTGTGTCATAATTCACTTTAAACTTTAAATACATTTCTCTAAACTTTACGACGTATGATATGAAACTTCTATCATTACGCCCCAGTAACCTTGCCATATATCATTAACAATCTAGCCTATCGATACCACCGTCTATTCGGATGATTGGTAAATTCGGAAATGAGCGGCCCGGCCCGTTCTTCAAAACCTGGTATTTTGGTTCCATTTATAATAACTGTGTATATAAATGCCATTTATTTGTAATAATTGAATTTTCATTGAATCACACGTTGTCTCGGTCAGGATGGTGGGCATCTTCACCTCATTTTTCTCAGTTTTTGTATTTTTTCAATGCTAAATGTTAGCTTGACCCACACATTGTTGTCAAAACATTGTAAAATGGAAAAAATTAATATTTCCAAAAATATGTGCCTTGTTTTTTGTTTCCACCGCAGAAAGTCATGATAATATAATAATAATAAATAATATGTGATTTGATTAATTAAATGGACGTTTTCAATAATTAATCAATATGAATAAATACATGTTATTTTGTGTCATAATTCACTTTAAACTTTAAATACATTTTCTCTAAATTTACGACGTATGATATGAAACTTCTATCATTACGCCCCAGTAACCTTGCCATATATCATTAACAATCTAGCCTATCGATACCACCGTCTATTCGGATGATTGGTAAATTCGGAAATGAGCGGCCCGGCCCGTTCTTCAAAACCTGGTATTTTGGTTCCATTTATAATAACTGTGTATATAAATGCCATTTATTTGAAATAATTGAATTCTCATTGAATCACACGTTGACTCGGTCAGGATCGTGGGCATCTTCACCTCATTTTTCTCAGTTTTTGTATTTTTTCAATGCTAAATGTTAGCTTGACCCACACATTGTTGTCAAAACATTGTAAAATGGAAAAAATTAATATTTCCAAAAATATGTGCCTTGTTTTTTGTTTCCACCGCAGAAAGTCATGATAATATAATAATAGTTTTTATCAAAATTGTATGCTTCAGACCATTTTTATTTTATTAAATCGCCAAAAAAATTTTGAGGAGTCAATTGTGATATTTCCATTCACGGACAAAACAAGTAATAGAGGTCGACTACAGCAGATAAGTCACATGCATCTGCAAAAGCTTGAAAAAGTGTTGGTGAGCCTTTTTCGTCTGACGTGGCAAAATCAAGACAGATATTTATTACTCATTCCCATTTACAAGTTTTCGAACTGACGATTATAAATTGTGCAATAAATAAAATAATAGAAATAAGCTTCGGATATATAGTTCGTGGGTTAAAAAAAAAATTCTTACAAACTATTATCTATACTATATATCTTAGATCGCATACTCGCAATCAGATATAGAGAATACTTCTGAATTAAGTTACATTCCTATTTCAACACCGATAATATAAAATTTTTGTGGTACCTAATTTCCCAAATGCTAAAATATGGCAAGAAAGAAAGCCAATGCCTAGATTTCTAATATTTTTCTCTTAAATTTTTCGCCTGATGAATCTGATCAATAAAAGTGAAATATAGTTGATAAGGTATTACCAGGTGAATAAAAGTGAAATATAGTTTTCATTTTCTTGAATTTTTTTTTTCTCGGGCATAAAATATTTACAAAGAATTGCTTCATTTATAAAAAAGGGTAGCGTTGAGAAAATCTGTATATGTGTAGACTTTGCTGGTTGAGCTACATCAACTAACCGCTTTCATCCTAAACAAGCAATAATAAAACAAATCCAACTAGTCCTGAAGAGGGATGAACTACCCCCATAACAATATATATCTATATATATATATATATTCATGCATACTTAAAAAACTTATAATCCATGAAAGTTGGTTTAACTTCTCACCCAACCCGAGGCCATATATATAGTTATCCTCTCAACTTTCAAAAGACACACGAAATAACTCGTTCAAAAGACACGAAATAACTCGTTCAGAAATTGTAACTTACATAAAGACATTGATTGTTTGATCCTAATTCTTAAACGACAAGATCCTCCTTAATCTAGCGAGTGTCGATCTTTTTCTTGATATGCAAATCCCACTCGCCAAATCAAGATTGCTAAAAGAAGTAGGACATAACGACAAATCATGTATGAAGCTGGATGCGACAATTTGTCCATGGCAAGCGACGTCCCATTTTTAGGCCCAAGACATGCCATGGAGCTCCAAGAATTGAGCCGAAAGCCTAAACGCAGTGGCTCATGCACGTTAGGCGAGCTTCTGCGACGCGTGGGAGACTCCACGAATGATGAATATCGTCGAGTTCCTGAGGTCCGTGGCCAACTTTTCCAGCCTACACCAGTTCCCTTTACTCTTTCATTTCACAACCTTACATACAGTGTAAAGATTCGTCGTGCGAGTTTTAGGAGCCGGGGTGGTTCAAATGTTTGTGAGCCATCATCAGGGACCTTGGCTGCAGGAAACAAATCCAGGACGAGAGTTTTGCTGAATGACATCTCTGGCGAAGCCCGGGATGGTGAAATCTTGGCCGTTCTTGGAGCCAGCGGGTCGGGGAAATCAACATTAATTGATGCGTTAGCCAACCGCATATCTAGAGACAGCCTCAATGGGACCATATCTTTGAACGGTGAAGTTTTGGAGTCGAAACTTCTCAAAGCGATATCTGCTTACGTCATGCAAGATGACCTGTTGTTTCCAATGTTGACAGTAGAAGAAACACTCATGTTTTCAGCAGAATTTCGCTTGCCTGAGGCCATGCCTAGGTCTCGCAAACGAGCCCGAGTTCAAGTCCTGATTGATCAGCTAGGCTTACGCGCTGCTGCCAAGACTATAATCGGAGATGAAGGCCACAGGGGAGTCTCCGGAGGCGAGAGGCGTCGTGTTTCCATCGGTACTGACATTATTCATGATCCTATTCTGCTGTTTCTTGATGAACCCACGTCAGGTCTCGATTCTACCAGTGCCTACATGGTGGTGAAAGTCTTGCAAAGAATAGCACAGAGTGGAAGCATTGTGATCATGTCCATTCATCAACCGAGTTACAGAATCCTGGGCCTTTTAGACCGTTTGATCATTCTGTCTCGTGGCCAAGCTGTATTTAGCGGCTCACCAGGGAGTATTCCTAGATTCTTTGCAGAGTTTGGTAACCCAATTCCTGCAAACGAAGACAAAACAGAGTTTACGCTAGATTACATTCGAGAGCTCGAGGGGACACCCGGAGGAACCAAGAATATGGTGGATTTCAATAAGTCGTGGCAAAGGAGAAGAGAGAACCCCCAAACTATCCCCTCAAACGGCCCTAATCTGTCCCTGAGAGATGCGATAAGTGCAAGTATCTCGATGGGAAAACTTGTTTCGGGAGCCACAGATATGGACTCCAACCAGTCGTCCCCATTCCCAACGTTTGCTAATTCCTCGTGGACTGAAGTTCTGATCATAGCCAAGAGATCAATCACAAACTCCAAACGAGCACCGGAGCTGTTCGTGGTGCGTTTTGGGGCTGTCCTTGTTACAGGAATGATACTCGCCACCATGTTCCGCAAGCTCGATAATTCGCCAAGAGGGATTCAAGAAAGAATAAGCTTCTTCGCCTTCGCCATGTCAACGGTATTCTACACCTGCGCCGAAGCCATACCAATATTCCTCCTCCAAAGATACATTTTCATGAGAGAAACAGCCTATAACGCATATCGCCGTTCCTCTTTCGTCATCTCACATGCCATAACATCCATTCCTTCTTTACTCATCCTCGCACTCACCTTCTCCGCCACGACCTACTGGGCTGTGGGGCTCGACGGTGGAACCTCCGGCTTCCTACTCTTCTTCACAATCATGTTCGCCTCATTTTGGGCCGGAAGTTCATTTGTCACCTTTCTTTCTGGCATAATCTTCAACGTTATGATGGCTTACACGATCGTGGTAGCCATTTTAGCCTATTTTTTCCTCTTCAGCGGCTTCTTCATCTCCCGTGATCGAATCCCACCGTACTGGATTTGGTTCCATTACGCTTCTCTTGTTAAATACCCTTATCAAGGAGTGGTGCAGAATGAATTCGATCATCCCTCCAGATGTTTTGTGCGTGGGATACAGGTGTTCGACGGCTCACCATTGAAGGTTGTTCCCGATAAAACGAAACTCATGATGCTGAAATCCATGAGCCAAGCATTGGGAATGAATATCACAGGATCAACATGCTTCACTACAGGCAAAGATATATTGAAGCAGACGGGGGTTACTGATATCAACAAATGGAGTTGCTTGTGTATCATTGTGGCTCTAGGATTTTTCTTCAGGATTTTGTTTTACTTTGCCTTGCTTCTTGGAAGTAAAAACAAGAGGAAGTAAACCAAATAGTACTGGGAGAATCAACGTAACACCACCACCAAAATAGAAAGCATCTCACCTTGTATCTTTACAAAATATACACCTCACACGAATCTAATTAGTTGTGGTTTAAGATTAATTTTATCATAATCCATAATATTTGGTGCTTGTACAATCCTTTATTTTTAAAAAACATGTAACTTTATTTTTGCTCATTGTTGACAAGAACAACTTGTTGAAAAGATACTAGATGCTTATCTCGAATGAAGATTCTAAGGTTCTGTAACATTTTTTTTAAAGCAGAAGATAGATTTATTGTGCGAGCACCAACTAGATTCATGGTATTATGTAACAATTTTTTAAAAGCAAAAGATAGATTTATTGAGTGAGCACCAGATAAATTCATGGCATCGTTAGGATGAGTGAAATGGGCAGCAGGAGATGAGTCACTGTCTCGAGAATCAATGAAGCTTTCTTATCCCAATGGCATAAGATCCTCAAAGGAAACTACAGTTTATTGGAAGAAGACGCCTATATCCACCTCTTATTCTTTCTTTTCAACTACTTTTCGACGTTTTCCCTCTTGCATATATCCGAGGAATTACAACTAGTGGGAGAGTCAATATTATTCAAAACGATTAGAACTCAAATGTAGTTGTATTTCATTTTACTCACTGTGAATACCGTAGCTAAATAAGAAGTGTCCTCAAACATTTGCTGGAGATATGGCTAGCATCAGGAAGATTTAAGGTTTTGTTACTTCAGTCAATGATGCAAGAACCAGGCCTTGTACCCAACGGTGAGCTAGATTTCGCTGATTTCCATTCTTATTACCTCAGTTGGTATGACGGTGAGTACGACAAGTCCAATCCCTATGGCGAGCCGGTTTTATCATCACAAGGAGTCTACGATGGCTCCAACTTTGAAGAAACCGAGGATTTCAATTCAAGATCGACAGACCAAGATTTTAGAGGTATGGGAAATGCTGAAATTGGCAGCGATAATTGGTTTGGACAATTTGAATCTTACTTTGGTGAAGCCTATTCTGATGGGCAGTATCAAGAACAGAAGGATGGTATTTCTAGTAGCAACAATGATGATATAGAGCAGGATTTCAGTGAAAACCAATGGTTTGGGTATGGTGATTTGGGTTTCGAAGATAATGGTGATGATTCTCTTTACCAGCAGGGGAGTCCGGAGTTTGAATACCGTAGCAGCTGGGATGACTGGGAGGAGACGACACTATATGAGCAAATCTTTGGTGATTAGCATTCAAGAATAGTTCTTTGAACAGATTCCATTATGTATAACCAAATTTCTTGATTATCTCAAAACTATTCGTCAAAATTAATGCACTTGCTTAGAGGGCCATCGTTGTTTCCTGCTCATTCTCGCCATGTTCTATCCAAAAAATAGATATATTACTTATAAGTATGTTGTATGCATCATGTTTTCTTAACCAAACAAGTATTAAAGGGATAGTTAGCATGTTATGGCGGTTTTTTTTTTCCCAAATATAATAGGTTGATTATTAAGGTCTTTTATTTAATTGAAGATCTCATGTATTTCTCTCATTCTTCAAAAAAAATATATGGTTCCGTAAGGATTGCAGTAATATATATATATTGAAAGGCAAAGATGGAAGTTCCACTCCCACATTTGACGCTGATCTCTTGTAACAGAGAGTGGCTCTGGGAGAATATCAACAACCCACATCCAAACAAACAAGATCACGACATTAAGCGATGTTGAAGGCTAAAAGTCTCGGATTCTTGATCATTGCCGCTGCATTCATCGCGTCCACCGCCGCGGGCGTGGTGCACAGCGTCCCAAAAACCAAGCTGAGAAGGCGCAACCCAATCAAAGCCCTTCCGCCGCCGAAGCAATTCGTGCCCACGTTCAACTGGGAGCAAAAAGAATACCTGGATGCGCACAATTTCCTACGCCAGAAGGTCGGGGTTCCCCCGCTGCAATGGGATGCCACCCTGACTGCTTCAGCGCACGCCTGGGCTGAGCAACGCCGCGTCGACTGCGATTACCGCCACCACTCTCCGAACGGATACGGGGAGAACCTGTATTGGATGGATTACAACGTTTACACTCCAGCGCATGTGGTTCATTCTTGGTTCAACGAGCATAGGTACTACGATGCCATAAACAACGTTTGCAGGTGCGTGCCGGAGAGAAATGGGTGCGAATGCGGCCATTTCTTGAACGTAGTGTGGGCCTCAACGAAACGGGTGGGTTGCAGCGGTGCCTTTTATTGTGACGGAAACAAAGGTGTGTACGCTGTTTGCCAATATGATCCTGCTGGATTGATCGTGGGTGCCAACCCCTTCGCTATTTCTGGATTTTGAAGACACCTGTAATATCGATTGCACCGAAAGAAGTTGGACTTTCTTGAACAGATTCATTCATTTAATATGATAGAAAATTGTACAAGGTCAAATATAATTACTGCATTCTTTCATTCGACAATCATTCATATTTGCCATGATGCTTGGACAATAAGGAGAAAATGAAAAAAGGTCTCGCAGCAGCACAAAATCATCATAGAGTAAATGGGATATTGTACAATTACTTCCAAGAATCGAGACATGACTTGCATAATGCAACAGAAACGAACTTTTCCAAAACATTTCAATCGACAGAAAACACTGCGGTTTCCAACTGGTAAGCCTTGGTGAAGAAGGAAGGCCAACAAAGATAAGTCGACATGATACTACTCACGGTGGACGCCCCCATGAGCATATTCATCACCACGATCTGCAGCTGGATGGCCTCCAACGGAGAGGCTCCGCCCATTATGAGGCCAGTCATTGCCCCCGGAAGTGATATTAGTCCTACAGTTTTGGCATTATCCAACACCGGGGAGAGTGCAATTACCAGTGCCCTTTTCACCTGCTGCACTGTTGCCTGCCGTGGAGTGGCCCCGAGAGCCAGAGCTGTTTCTACCTGCAAAAGCATATCAAATAATCTTAAAAACAAGTGAAACGTGTGGCCTCAAGTTTTTGGGACATACCAGATTCAACTGTATCTTGATATCGTCCCGGAGTTTTTTCATTGTGACACCGGTGACCGTCATTGCGTTGCCTACCATCATGCCTGCAACGGGGATGATGTATCGCGGGGTGAAAGGGAAGACTCGTAAAATGACCAACAAAAACATCGTGATCGCCGTTCCCACTAGAATAGACAAACCCGCAACATACTTCCCTCTTGGAACGTGTTTCGCTCGTTGCCCGGCCGTGTAACCAGCAACACCAACCTTCAAACAAACATCAAGATTAGGCCATGAGTAGAGTAACTTCTTCCTTCCGAGCCAGAGCAACAGACAAGGAATTCTTTTTATTATTAACAAAAGTACAAAAAAAGCTATTCCTGTTCAAAAAATAACAAAAAACTTTCACTAAAACCAACTCTTCGCAGGTTGAAGTGGTGCAACACTTCGAGAAAATTTCAACCATGAGACAAGTAAGCAACACTAAATTATTAAATGTTAAAAAAATCGTTACTATTTTATTGAGATGCAGAGATTTGAACACGCTAATTTTAAAGTTCATAAATCTGAAAGGAAACAAATGAGAACCACCCACAAATTATTCCGTACGCAAGTACCTGGAATCATATTGAAAGCTCTCTTAAAAGATAAAACTGAGCTTAAACATAACCTAGGAAAGTATATGACCAAGTACAAATCCACACCTACAGATCATAACTCGTAAAATGATATACATAACATCAGAGAAATTTTTGGCGAATAAATGATAAAACGAAGGCAAAGAGACAAGGAAAATATCTTACCATTTACTTGAACAGCATGATATGTCGTAACTGACAACCGAATCTTATATTCAAGATTTTTTTTTCAAAAAAAAAAAGAAAAAAGAAAAACGAGAATGATCATTACTCGCTTCAATTTAGTCATACCATGAAAAGATAAGCCAGAATGATCCACAGAGCATTTTTCTGATTGAAAATAAACTGTAGGACAAACCCAACGATAGAGAGCTGAAGAAAAGCCCTGAAAATGGAGTAAACCATTTCCCACTCCAATCCCAGCCGTTGCAAGTAAGACAAAACCACCGCCAGAACCACAACAGCCAACGCCAGCACCGGCTGTATCATACCCTTCAAGAATTCCGACAACCATTGCCAGTCCATAGGTGCCGTCCTAATGGACAGTTGAAATATATGTGGGCACAAATAGATATGCAGATACAAGGTGGCGTAGATTATTTTTTTGCGGGAGTCAGAAAAAACCTTCCCCTGATGAGCTCAAACTTTTTGTCCATGTTAGTGATGAGATTTGGGACAGGACATAATGTAAGGTACGTACGACATACATCCGGAATAGGGAGTGGATCTTGTTGACTCCTAGGCGAGACAATTTTAAAGTGAAGTCATATTAAAACTGAAAAATGGCTTTCAATGTGAACCAGTTATTGTTATATTTTATTAGTGGGCAGAGTTAGAGATGCACACCTCATCCTCAAAGAAAAATCCAATAGCCAATGAGGGTTCATATTATCTTTATATAATATTACATCGTATATCGCATGGAAAAAAAATTTGATAAGAGTCGATTGATGTGATAACCGTTGACAAACTTTGTAATTTTTTAATGTTAACTTCTTAATCCTAAAAACAATTGCATCTTCTAACGACGTGTTCAAATACTGAAAATGTTTGTGAAGCAACTAACACGATTCTTTATGTTAGATTAGTAAATACATACCGATTAATTGTATTAATTACGAATTATCTTAAGCTTGATAATCAAGATAATCACTGATGTAGTGAAATGACGTGGATTGATTGGTTTACTTAAAAAAAAAAAGAAGGTTGGTTTGTTTTCATTTGCTAATCACAAATCTACATTGAGCTTAACCACATCTCTGCCAGTTTATTACTACTCAGTCTTCAATTTTTTGAGCTGCTACTTGACAGCTCATCATAAAATATCAATAATGATAAGAATAACAACAAAAATATTAAATTATAATCTCAATCTAAAAAATAATCTCGACATCTTATTTTATGTATCAAAATTGTAGATGTAAGATTCTTGATTGAAAACGATATAACGAAAAGCGGATATGGCTCTTTCTGGTTTACCAAGTAAATAAAATCATTCACGAATCACGTCCATCACAAAACATGAATAAATCGATCTAGATACAACTAGTAATGTAAAACAGATCGGCCAGCCCCGCCTCGATTGATAGGCTGATGGGTCAACCCATCTTTTAAAATTAATTCATTATAAATAAATCATGCATAAAAAAATAAACCCGCACCACAGGCCAACTGTTTTGCCATCTCAAACCGGCTATCATTTCGTCCTATCTAATTAGGATGGGGCTTGCTAATCTCAACGGACTAACCCCCTGGACCTAACCCCCTGCTCGATAATGCCGAATAAAATTGAGAATAAAATAAAAATCCTCTGTGCATTTTACCTGCTCTAGATAGAACCTTGTTTAGAGACAATATTCTTGGTGCATATAAGTGGTGCAAAACTTTTGCCCATGTTAGGATAGATCCAAGATAAATCACAAAAAGAAATTTGAAATTAGTCATATATATCAAATATTAGAAAATTAATCTATTCATTTTCCAATCTCTGGCTGACTGGATGTGTTATTTTATTAGAAGCGGCGCACCATGATAACTGAAAAAGGAAGCAATAACTCCCTACAACCTTCATATATGATACATGAACATAATACAAGAATAATTACTATATCGTAAATTAGTTTTAAACAAAGTAAACGTTATATATATTATAGAACATGAAGTACAATAAGTCACGTAGATGTGTGAATTTAAACCTGGTACTAGTGCTGCTTTCTCAAAAACCACTATTCTCCTCTTCCTTCCTCCTGTCATTATTGTCCACATTGGTTCTTCTGAATTTACTTTTTTCATACTTTTGAACAGATTTTTGTTTCCTCTTGATCATCTTAATTGCCAATGCTCTCAGAGGCATGTTCACATCTAGAGGTGCCAGCACTTCTTCCAACTCAGGCCACTCGAGATCTTCAAAGTCACCATCTTCGTATTCTACCCTATACCACCTGGTTTCCTCATCATATTGAATTACTTTACCATAAAACAACCGTTCACCAAATTGTTTTTCAACGCTTCTTCCTTCCAACCATTTGCCAAAGCCAGCGAGTCTTTGAGGCTGCGCATCAGTAACAATGGAAGGAATGAGCTTGGCATCGCTTGAAGGAAGTGATGGCAGCCCGTTTATCACGATGGCCGGTTCTCCAGGTATCTCAAAGCTTCCGGTTGATGAAGTCTCTAATAAATCGTCGTTGCAAGGGTTATTCATTCCTCTTTCTCAAACTGGTAAAAGCTAATTCGACCTACATAAATAAAATGATATTGAGTGATTACCATTTCAAGAAAAAGGCTGTTTTTATCATATCTTATTTTCTATTCTCAGGAAGTAACAATAAGTGAACTAAGGATAATAGAGATCACTTTTTATTTTTTACCAAATTTTGGACGATGATGGACTATTAGTTATTAACAGCTGCAAGCATAGGACATCAACTACAAAGACATCTGAGAAAAGAATATTCTGATACTGCTGACATGAAGCAAGGATTTCTCTGTAGACATTAAAATAGTCTTCAGCGGTACAATGTAAAAAATTAGGCATTATAAGCGAGTATAAGCTACATTTCATGGTGAAACAAGTTTTGTGGGCACTGTAGTGCCATGTTTTTTTAAAAAAAAATATAGCAGCATCAACTCCCATGATCCTTTTCTAATATTCTACTATATCAAACTTAGACTAGCTGGTTACAGACAACGATATCCTGCAGATCAAACGTGAAAAGATGTCATCTTTCTTGGGTTATTATTCGAAATATCAGTCAGCCTCTTCTTGAGTCCATCCCGACAATGCAAAACTCTCTTCCTCTCGAGCCCAATAGACTGAATAAACACTCAATCAGGTCTTTCTCTAGCCTCTTCTTGAACAAGCAAATGACTCAACCCATACAACATACGGTCGACCAAATGCTCCAGCTTCGCGAAGTTCACGATTACTCCGCACTTTCTCTAACATAACTTTTACAGTAAACGCACTACTCATTTCATCCTAGACATTGGTACGACAGTTTTTCTCAATTTCCACATCAATAGTTGTTTGCATCAAAGATTTGCAGATGAACAATAAGAGAAAGAAGAGATTCACTAATAAAAGCTGAAATAGCTTAGATCATTAAGTTATTGAAGAAATCAAATCAATTAGACGCTAATTATACACGGAGTAAAACAAGAAATGTAGACATCAGTAAAAAGACCGACAAAATTTGGCCGGAAAGAAAGGGAGCAACACTGACCAGCGTCATTAACAAACGGAATTCACCATTGCCATATGCAGAAGCTTCAAGAATTCTGAACTAATTTTCGGACTCTCATTTCCGGAACCCTAATCAATGGTTTCGCTTTCTACGTTCTTTTCTTTTTCATTTTTCGATTTTAGTTCAACGTTATTTTCGTCTCTGAAGTTTGAACCTGAGCCAAAGTTCCTTTGTAGTTCATAACGGCCCATTAGCAGATGAGCTTATGGATATCAATGGGCTAAGATAGGGCCCCCAATTTGGGATTGTATTCAAGCCCTTGCGGTTAATATATTATAAAATAAATTAAAGCAAAAAAAATACTTTATTATTTATGTGTCCAGACTTCAATTACAGTAAGAATTCAGCTATCCAGTACAAAGATGATAGGAAATTCGTCTTCCCGGAGTTGACAGTGCTCCGTTCACTTCTCCTCTTCTCTCTCAGAGTGTACGTGTGTGTATGAATATCTGGATGATCTCTAACTAACTGCTCCCTTTCTTTATATACGGTCCCCTTGTTCTCCTCCCGCCCTTTTCCTTCGTCGTGTGTAAACTATATTAACTGTGGGTTTATTTCTCTGTTCTTGGCCACTGGGCCTCTTGTTTCCTTATGACCCAATATGTTTTCTGTTCTACTTTCACTCCTAACAATACCCGTCTCTTTAGAAACAGCCTTGTCCTCAAGGCTGAATCCAGGAAATTGGTTAATGAACGCTGTGACATCTTCCCAAGTATCCTCCTCTACTGATCTGTCCTTCCAATGAATGAGTACTTGCTGTACTTGCTCTCCTCCTCACTGTTTATATCTCTCAGCTACCACACTCTTCGGTTCAAAGTCGGTACTTAAATCCGTTTTCAGTCCCTTGGGCAGCGGCTGGCTGCTCTCATTTTGTCCTACTGCCTTCTTCAGACATGATACATGGAACACCGGATGAATTTTAGAATTTGGCGGCAAGCTTAATTTGTATGCAACTGCTCCTATTTTCTGCAAAATCAGGAATGGCCCATAATACCGCGGAGCTAGCTTCTGATAGATTCTTTTACACACGGACTGTTGTTTATGTGGGCGCAACTTCAAATATACCTGATCTCCCACTTCTAAATGCACCTCTTTCCTGTTGGCATCAGCATGTTTCACCATTCTTTGTTGCGCTCTATGCAAATTAAACTTCACTTGTCTCAACAACTCATCTCTATCAGCCAATTCCTGTGCCACGGCAGCCACCGACGTCTCTTGTGGCCAAAAATGAATTATTTTCGATGCCTTTCTTCCATAGACTATTTCAAACGGCGTCATCCCTGTGGCAGTGTGATGAGAGGTACTATACCAAAATTTCGCCCAGTGTATCCATAAAGCCCAGGTCTGTGGTTGCTCCGAAGAAAAGCAACGTAAATACGTTTCAAGGCAACGATTTACCACCTCCGTTTGTCCGTCTGTTTTCGGGTGATAGGCCGAACTCATTCTCAAACAGGTGCCTTGTAGTCTGAAATACTCCCGCCAGAAATGGCTCATGAAAATGGGTCACGGTCGCTAACTATCGACTGTGGGTTACCATGTAAACAGTGTATCCATAAAGCCCAGGTCCGTGGTTGCTCCGAAGAAAAGCAACGTAAATACGTTTCAAGGCAACGATTTACCAACTCCGTTTGTCCGTCTGTTTCAGGGTGATAGGCCGAACTCATTCTCAAACAGGTGCCTTGTAGTCTGAAATACTCCCGCCAGAAATGGCTCATGAAAATGGGGTCACGGTCGCTAACTATCGACTGTGGGTTACCATGTAAACGCACAATCTCTCTGTTAAACAATTCTGCGACTCCCCTGGCAGAAATTGGATGCTTGAGCAGCAGAAAGTGCGCATATTTTGATAGTCGATCCACCACTACCATGATTATCTCAAATCCTCTTGACTTAGGTAAGCCCACTATGAAATCCATCGATAAGTCCTCCCAAATCGCTGTCGGAATTGCTAGAGGTTGTAGCAGGCCCGCTGGTTTGGTAGCTGCATATTTCTGCTTCTGGCAAATGTCACACTCAGCTATAAACTGTGCTATATCACCTTGCATACCTGGCCAGAAAAACGAACTAGCGATGCGTTTTAATGTCTTCAGAGCTCCTGAATGTCCTCCCACAGGTGTCATATGAGCTTCATGTGTTAGTTTCTTTGGCCAGGGTGATTCCCTTGGGACGACGACTCTCCCTCTGTATAACAGAACCCCATTTACCAGTGAGTAAGGTCCCTCTGCGCGTGTCTCATTCGCCAGTTCCTGTATAATGTTTCTCAACTTCGGATCCTGTTGAACAGCTGCTTTAATTGCTTCATGTTCAACCCATACTGGTGCTGATAGTCCCTTTAATTCCATCCTCTCCTCTTGCCTTCTGGACAATGCATCAGCAGCCCCATTTTGAGTTCCAGCCTTATATTTTATTTCAAATTCATACCCCAGCAACTTCCTTATCCAATGTTGCTGGTCCGGTGTGGTCACCCGTTGTTTCAGTAAACTAGTTAGTGAACGATGATCCGTCACCACTACAATTTGCGTCCCAGCAAGTACGGTCGCCAATGTTGAATCGCAAGCACCATTGCCATAAGCTCCTTCTCATATGTAGATTTTGAAAGTGTTCGAGGAGCCAAAGCCTTACTAAAAAATGCTATTGGTCTGCCTTCTTATGCCAAAACTGCACCCACTCCTCTTCCGGAAGCATCGCATTCGATGGTGAATTCCTGCTGGAAATTCGGCATTCGCAGCACTGGTGCCGCGCTCAAGACCCCTTTTAGCTTGTCAAACGCTGCCTGTGCTTCCTCATTCCAACCAAAGCACTCTTTCTTTAGCAAATCTGTCAACGGCCTGGCTATCTTGCCATAGTTCTTCACAAATTTTCTGTAGTACCCTGTTAATCCTAGGAAACCTCTCAATCCTTTGAGCGTACCAGGTTTGGGCCAATTTTGTACAGCTGTGACTTTTCTTGGATCCACCGCTACCCCCTCTCCTGTCACTATGTGTCCCAAATACTCAACCTGTTGTAGCCCGAATTCACATTTCTTTTGGTTTAGTAATAATGTATGCTCCATTAACACTTCCAGAACTTGTTGAAGGTGTGCCAAGTGCTCTTCCCACTCCTTGCTGAAGATCAATATATCATCCAGGAAGACTAGCACAAATTTCCTCAGAAATGGTTTAAGGACCTCATTCATCGTAGCCTGGAACGTCGCAGGTGCATTCTTTAAACCGAAAGGCATTACCAAAAATTCGTAATGCCCTTCATGCGTTCGAAAGGCCGTCTTGGGTACATCCTCTGCCTTGACACGGATTTGGTGATAGCCCGACTTCATATCTAACTTAGAAAACCACACTGCCCCATTTAGTTCATCCAAAAGCTCATCAATTACTGGTAGAGGAAATTTATCTGCAATTGTAATGTCATTTAAAGCCCTATAATCCACGCAGAAACGCCAGCTTCCATCTTTTTTCTTCACCAATATAACAGGGCTCGAGAATGGACTGCCGCTGTGTTGGATCACTCCTGCCTGGAGCATTTGTGACACTAATTTTTCTATTTCATCCTTCTGATGGTGAGCATATCTGTAAGGCCTGACTTGTACTGGTTCACTTCCTTCTTTCAGGATTATAGCATGTTCCCGTCGACGCTTAGGAGGTAACCCCTGTGGTTCCTCAAATAATTTTCCATATCTATCTATCAACTCTCTCAGTTCTGGTGCTGTATTTTGCATTCCATTCTTGGAGTCCTCCACAGTAATATTCCACAACACCCCGCTGAACTCAATTTCTGCCATTCTCAGTAGTGCTCTTCTGGATATCACCGACCTATTTAAACTGGGATCTCCAGTCAATGTCACTACTTCCTTCCCCAGAGTGAAGCTCATACTCATTGTTTCCCAATTTACCACTACCTCTCCTAAGGTGCGCAGCCAGTCTATTCCCAGTTCACAGCCAGTTCTAATTGCTCCACCAGTGTCCTAGAGATAAAATTGTGGCTTGCGCCACTGTCCAGCATCACTACTATCTCTGTCCCTTGTATTCTGCCTCTTAATTTCATGGTTTGCGGCTGGGTAATTCCTCCTATGGAGCACAATGGTAATTCCAGAGTATTACATTCTCGGGCAGCATGCGTGGGAGTTCCTGAATGGTTGTCCACCTCCTTTTCCAGTTCTTCCCCTGTAACTTCATCATTTTCATCTTCCACCAGAAACGCCACCCTTAATGATTTTTATTCAAATTCATTTTTCTATCTATCCAATATCAATTATGCATGTTCACATGGATGCTATATTTCAATGTATTTTAAGCTATTTATTATATAAAATTTTAAATCTGAATATATTCTAATTCGTAAAAACTACATCATAAAAATCTTGATACTAAGACATGACTCTTTTGTGCCCGTACCTTTTATCTATAGAATCACTTTCAGAATCTTGTTCTAACTACTACATTCACTCGGTTTTTGGACTCATTCGGCTCGTTTTTTCATTACTACTATTCCTTAGTAATTGGTTTAAATTGGCAGAAAAATTAATGTTGAGGACAGAATTTTATGTCAAATTAGAAAAGAATATTCGAAACGATAAAGAAGAGTGGAAATCTTAGTTGTTAGACAGAAATGACAAATTAAATCCAAAACTTTTGGGAATTCGGTTTAGGTTATTTGGAAATGTGGTTTGTATTTTAAAAATCGAGTTTTCAGTTCAATTCTTAGATGGAATAAATTTATTTTCTACAGAGGCTGTTGTTGTATTCGTACAGCTCCTGGGCGCTTACCCTCTTTTCTCAGCGCTCTGGCATTCTCGCTTGCTCTTTCCCTTCTCCAATCGTAATTGATCTTTCATGTTTAACTATCTCAGTATATGAGCCCATTTCTCAAACCCAGAAGCCGCGGCTCAAGGGAGAGGATAGACGGAAACAGTGTTGCCAAGAGTCACGGTGGTTGGCAGTGGCGTTTGGGGGCGTCGCCACCAAGCTCAAAATCAGTTTTTTCCTAATTTTAAAAAGGTTTTTTTGGGAATACTCATGCATATACAGATGAATGACAGATGTGGTGTTTTAGGTAGTGTTGCCTGTTGGTGAAAAAGCTCTCCGAAATATGAATAAACCACGGTAACGTGTTTCTTGTTAGTTTAAGCTTATGATCATGATTTTGCTCAGATGTTTATTATTGTGAATCATTTCTTGTTCTTTCTGGTCATTTGGAAATCTTTGATGCATACAAATCTGTGCAAAAATTGAGAAAACCTTTCGCTACCAATGCTAGGATGATAATGAAATGAGTATCGTGTTGTGTTTACTGTAAAAATTTGGTTAAATAAATGCTGAGAGGTGGAATTGCGCGAAGCCCGAGCATTGGCTGATCGTATGTTGTATCGGATAGGTTGTTTCATTTGCTAGTTCAAGAAGAGGTTGCTGAAAGACCTAGTTAAGTGCTTATTTGATCTATTGGGGCTAGGAAAAAAGAGAGTTTTGTTAATGTCCCCCGATGGACTAAATGATCTACTATAGAGCTTCACTAATATTTTAGAATACATGCCAAGAAATATAACTTTTTTCTCATTTATTCTGCAGGATATCGTCGTCTTTTATCATGTAAAGAAGTTCACTTAACCAAGTCCCCATCAATCATTTGGATGAATCACACAAGTAAACTGCCTGCTGCCGGTTCCACCTGCCAAGCCATTCAAGCCCTCCAGAATAATGACAACCCCATTAACTTCTCATTCTATGGTCACCTAATCCAACTCTGTACTGTTCGCGGCCTGTTCCGCCAAGTTCAGCAGCTTCAGGCCCGCATAATTCTCTATTCTGCAACCGCCGACAACTTCCTCGCCTCTAAATTGATCGCATTCTACTCTAAAACAAATAAACTTTCTTGTGCCCGTGGAGTGTTCGACCTTATTCCATCAAAAAATGTGTTTGCATTTAACGCCCTCCTCATTGCCTATTGCGTACACAATCATCATGCTGAAACTTTGACACAGTTTTTCTCGCTTCTGTCTGGTAAGAATGTGTGCCCAGGTTTAGTCCAAGTCGAACCTGATGCCTTTACAATGAGTTGTGTGCTGAAGGCGATGTCAGAAGTGGTAGCGGATGAACCCCTTTTGACTAGGATGATTCACTGTTATGTTATGAAGAAAGGGTTTTTCTCGGATTTGTTTGTAGGTAATGGGTTGATGACTTATTACTCTAGGTCTGATGATCCATTGTCAGCAAAGGGATTGTTCAATGAAATGCCAGATAAGGATTTGGTGTCTTGGAATGCAATGATTGCAGGATACTCCCAGGGTGGGTTTTACAAGGAATGTAAGGATTTGTATAAAGTAATGTTGGATTCTAGAGAGCTGAAACCCGATGCTGTTACAGTTATTAGCACTTTGCATGCCTGTGCACAGTCTAATGATCTCATTTTTGGGATGGAAGTGCATCGATACGTGATTGATAACAGGATTGAAATGGATCTCTCAGTTTGTAATGCAATAATGGCAGTTTATGCTAAATGTGGTAGCTTGGACTATGCCAAGGAACTTTTTGAGGAGATGAGTGAAAAAGATGAAATAAGTTATTCCACTATTATATCTGGGTACATGGTTCATGGCCAGGTCGAAGAAGCTATGATGATTTTTAGGAAAATGAGGCAACCAGCTCTGAGTACTTGGAATGCTGTAATTTCAGGTCAAGTTCAGAATAATAAGTATGACGAGGTTATAGACCTAGTTCGTCAAATGCGATACATGCTTACGCTACTCAAAAGTCAGTTGTGAGAAGAACATATACGTGGTAACTGTCCTGATCGATACATATGCCAAACTGGGTTTTCTCTGTGGAGCACGAAGGGTATTTGATATTAGTAAAATTAGGAGTGTTATTGTTTGGACATCGATAATCTCTGCATATGCAACCCATGGAGATGCTAACTTCGCACTTAGTCTATTTGATAAGATGTTGATGGGCAAGACAAAGCCAGATGAGGTCACGTTTACTGCTGTATTGGCAGCTTGTGCTCGTGGTGGGCTACTCGATAAAGCTCTGGAAATATTCGATTCATTGCTGCCAAAATACGGGGTTCAACCGTTGGTTAACCATTATGCTTGTGTGGTTGTATGTATGAGCCGAGCAGGGAGGCTCTCTCAAGCATTAAAATTTGTCGAGGAGATGCCTATTGAACCTAGTGCCAAGGTATGGGGTGCGCTGCTTAGTGGTGCTTCAGAATTTGGAGATGTTGAACTCGGGAAGTTTGTGTTTGATCATTTAATGGAACTGGAGCCTGATAATCCCAGTAATTACATTATCATGGCAAATTTGTATTCAGATTCTGGTAGGTGGGAAGAGGCTGAGAAGGTCAGAGAGACGTTGAAGAAGTTGGGATTGAAAAAAGTTGCTGGTAGCAGCCGGGTGTAAATATTTGGAGGTTTAAAAAGTAGTTGTATCTTCGACATTTGCGGCACCTAAAAGAATTTTTGAGCTTATTTAGGTTCGATAACTTGGTTGAATTGAACTTAAAAGAGTTGCCAGAGCAAATCTTTGGACTCCTGGTTGATACGAGGAGCCAGCTTTGAAAGACTTGAATTTGGACAAATCTGGTGGGTTTCTTGGTCTGTTTCTGCCATCTCTATTCGAATAGCTAGTTACCGGTGTCTCCGCTTTCGACCATGCCCATGCTTATGAACTAGGAGAAAAACATAGCAAGCACTCATTCTTTCTGAATTTTGTATCAACATTGTAAGACAAACATAATTTACAGAGATATAGATAAATGGCCGGGCTTCATGGGGTATCAAAGAAAACATTGATAGATAAAGTGTCCATTAGTAGTTACGGACTGCGCATTTATCCCGAGTCTCTCACTATTACACCAACTTGCTCAAAGTGGCTAAATTCAGTGTCACTCTTTATTGTGGAGAAATTGATGATTATTCAAGTTGAAGGGACCAAGCAAGTGAATCTGCAGAAAATAATTAAAATAAGAGACAAACCATCAATTTTTATTTAATTTGCCACGTTATTCTATGACAGTATATTAGTTTATTTTTTCTGGAAAATCTCACACATTTATGTAAAATAAAGATTTTGGATCATTTGAGTGAGCCACTGTAACTGGATCGACAGCTGATCATATATTATATTGTTTTGCGTCAATTTTCACATTGAATTCTGTCGCGGATATGATGGATTTGCAGCTTTGGGTTATCAATTACACAAAGGGAAATTTTTCTTTTTTTTATATCTGGTCACATGCATGTCATTATGTATTAATTTTTTTATAAGGGTGGAAAAATAAAAAAATAGGAGCTCAGGTAACTTGATGGGACTTCTATTTTTATATTTCTGCACCGAATTTGGTCAATGATTTAAGACGAGATTGAAGGATACAAAGCTCGGCTAAAACTTTAAATTATGCAAGCCTACACTATTTATTTAAAATTTCACTTTTCCAGCTTCAATTTGAGTATATTTTCACTAGATGTTACTAAGTTGAATTTGGAAGAAGACCGCACAACTTGTCCTTATGTAGCATGTACATAGATTACAACGAATTTCCAGCATTGAACTTGACTTGAAGTTACTTTATTATCATTACTTTTTGTCTTTCGCACTGGTTTTTTTTAAACGAAATGTATCCCACTGCTTTTTTTTATTTTTATTTTTTTGTCTAAACCCTATCTTGTCATACACCTATCTTTTTGTGAGATAGGAATTAGAAGGGGCAAAATTAATTATGAAGAATATAAAAAATGTTCTTATCCATGTACTTTTCCTCAAATCATATTTTCATGTCGGTCGTAAAACTAGGGGGTGCTCAAGAGTGGCACCACACGTTTAATAGTTGATGAACTACTTTAGGTATGCAAATATATTTTTAAAAAATCTATATCCAAAAGTACAACTAATTGTCACATGCAAACTGATTGATACTAAATACGTAAATTAAGTTTCAAATAAATACACACATGACACTTAACAATATATTGATTATGCCTACAAGACCTGGGTACTTTATTTATTTGCCACACACTAGGCTAGTGTAGCGTACACTATTATTTAGCATGTGACAATAGAGTAACATAAGAGGCTCTTGGCACATATCTAATGTTAAGTCATTTATTTGTGTATTAATTATTATTATGGCTACTAAATTTTTATAAACATGTGCAAACAAAATAGCCGTAAAAAAGCAAGTGATAATATTCAGAAAATAAATAAATTTGCAAATGAGTGCGGGGGCTAACTTTTTGTTTTTTGTTTTTTTTTTGGGTATGGGCCCTATTTTTAGTGAAGGGTCAGACGAGGAAAATTTGCCTAGAATGGTGGTTTGTTACTCATTAGGTTAAAAGATGAAATGTTGACCAAGTAAGTTGAGGGGAACTAAACTACAAAGAGGAGAGGAAGAGACATTGATGGGAAGATTGAAGGCAGAAACAATTCAATGATGGTAATACTGCAAGAAAATTCCACTATATAATATAGAAAAAATAAAAACTGGTTCTTTGGTTGAACTGAGATATTATCCTAGTCCCTTTTTCTATCTACGTTCAACCCCCATAATCATAATCTGTGATCTTGATTCTGACAACAATCTGTAGAGAATTAATCTCGCTACACTAGAAAAAGTTCCAAGACCCGATTTTTTCTTTTCATTATCCGTTTGCCCATTTAATTTCTCTGTCCCAGGAACAAATTCTGTCGCCATCGAATCTGATGTGGGTTTGTACAGCTAAGGCTGTTGTTGAAAGGTAACACAATGAATGGAACTATGGAAGGTCCACACGTATTCAAACAAGGTTCAAGGTATTCGAAAGCAGAAGCCCTCCATATTCTCTGAACTAACCCGGATTATCGTTTCTGGGGACACTTTTTCAGGGTGTGATTTTTGCCCATAACTTTTTAGCCCTCTTATTACTATTATTTATTATTTTATCTTTCTTTGTCTGCCTGGTGAACATTAATGGTGTCTAGGCCTTGTAGTGCTGGTGGGTATATAGTTTTGAGAAATGGGGTTGTAGGTTTGGAACATAAACAGAAGTTGGAGTTGAGGTTGGGATTGATGAATATATTGTTTGCTGGTTCTTTTGGATAATGTGTTTTTAGGCTTGATTTAATTCACACACCACATAGAGTTGCCGTTGACTACTACTCTAAGAGATTTAGGAGGAGTCGTTGAATTATGGATGTTGTTTATTAGATCATTTGGATATATAACTCGTGTATTCTAAAATCACTGCGCCAAATCAAGTGGTTGCATGAAAATGGTGAAGCCTTGTTGGAAACCGTTGGTTGAGGGTGATGGAAGTTGGAGAAGAGGTGACGGGAATCGACGAGGGAGCGATTTGAATGGCAAGAATGATGGGTTGTTGTGGTATAAGGATTTAGGACATCATGTAAATGGAGAATTTTCAATGGCCATGATTCAAGCCAATGGTTTGATGGAAGATCAAAGCCAGGTTGAATCCGGGCCATTGAGTTCACTTGATTCAGGACCTTATGGTACTTTTGTTGGAGTGTATGATGGTCATGGAGGACCCGAGACATCTCGATACGTCAATCAGAGCTTGTTCAAAAATATCAAGAGTAAGTTTCTTTCCTTCAGTTCCTAGTTTTATCAGTTTTCAATTAACACGTATATTGGAATACAAATATAGAGCATTTCCATGCTAATATATGGCGATGCCTGCTACATTGATGTTATAATACTCCGTGGCGAGGTCAGCATATTGGTTGAAATGAGAAATTTTAAAAATTAGGGGTCTTGGAAAATTTACAAAGCGTGGTGACCGCAGCTAGTTACTCCTCTGCCCCACGTGTAAAGTTGGCTATTAAAACCTTGTAAATGTTGGTGGCAGATGGGTTTACCTTCGAGTTCTTTCGTATCCATGAACGTGGAAAAAGAAAAATGAGAGTAACATCTTTTAATTTAGGAAGTTTCTGGGTTTTTCATCATCTTGCCGTGAAGTTTTTCTTAACGATTCCAAGTATATATGTTTTAACGTGACGCGGTAACGTGTCATAATCCTGTTTGCGATCTTTTTTGAACCAGAGTTCGCTTCACAGCATCAAGAAATATCTGCAACTGTCATTAAAAAAGCTTTCTTGGAAACGGAGGACGAGTTTATTGGTCTGGTGAGGGAGGAATGGGTCAACAAACCGCAATTGGCTTCGGTGGGAACATGTTGTTTGGTAGGGATAATATGCAATGGGCTCCTACACATTGCCAATGCTGGAGACTCGCGTGCTGTATTAGGCAGGGCAGATAAGGCCATTAGAGGGGTGACCGCTATTCAATTATCAACCGAGCACAATGCTAATCTAGAATATATAAGGGATGAGTTGCGGTCCTTGCATCCCGATGATCCACAGATAGTGGTTCTGAAGCACAAAGTTTGGCGTGTAAAGGGTATCATTCAGGTAATATCTGATTGTTCCTTCCTCTTCAGATCACTGTTTGGTTTTGATTCATTGGCGGAGGGAGGGAGTGGCCGCTCTCCAACAGTAATTTCAATACCTATCAATAGCACTTATTGTGATTGGTGGTGGCCATAAAATGAGACTTTTCACATAGAATTCCCCTTGTAAATTACTTTTCAATGTTCATCTTTCAAGATGTGGTATTCAAATATTTTATTGAACTTTTTGCACGAATTGATTAGCATTTATGCATGGTATTTTGCTGTCATGCCAGATATCAAGATCCATTGGAGACGCGTATCTCAAGAAGTCAGAGTTCAACAAAGAACCCCTACTGGCAAAGTTTAGGCTATCGGAGCCCTTCAGCAAACCGATTCTGAATGCGGAGCCATCAATATTTACGCACAAACTCAATCCCAAGGATCAGTTTGTCATACTTGCTTCCGATGGTTTGTGGGAGCAACTCAGCAACCAAGAAGCAGTGGACATTGTCCACAGCTACCCACATCAGGTTCAAATGTTCTTCATTATGCGAAAAGCCATTGACTTCTGTTACGTTCTTTAAACCATTTTTATTAAACATGCGCAATGCGACTGCTAGATTAAATTTATCTCCTCTACCCACTCATTGTGAACTTTGTTTATAACTATTAGAATTTCTTTGTCAGGGTGTTGCTAAGAAACTTGTTAAAGCAGCTCTTCGGGTAGCCGCGAAGAAAAGAGAAATGCGGTATTCAGACCTGAAGAAAATCGACCGGGGTGTGAGGAGACATTTCCACGATGATATCACAGTCGTGGTGGTCTTTATTGATCCATCTGCTATGAATAGAAGAGCCTCTTGTGTTAGTTCCACTGTTTCAATAAGAGGCGGCGGAGGCGCGGTTCCCTCCTGAATTTGTTAAAAATAGCTCATTCTTATATGTCCTTTAAATCTTTTGAAGTGCCATACTTACTGGATGCTGGTTTCCTTTGTATTCCATGATGCTGAGTATTTTCCATTACTCTTCTAGTCATGGATCACATGACACTTCATTCGGTTAGTGTAGCGCGAATGCCTTGTTCCCTCATTTGTTTGTAGATTATTGTGAGGCAGTGAGTACTGATTTATTAGCGGAATAAGTCATTAGGATGATCAACAAATTGAAGTTTCGAATTTGGATGCAATATGTTCTGTTTCCCTATGAAGGATATCCAATTTTTTGTTTCAGAACGCAGCATGAACGCTAGATTTGTACAAAGTGATTATTATTTTTTTTTACAGATAATCTGTGATATAAGATTTATCTCGTATTATAAGAAACAAATTTAACATATTGTGTGCATTACTCATAAGAATCTTGAATGGCCTATTTGGTAGCGTTGAATGATATAGAGACGTGTAATCAATAAGGCATGTATTATGGTTCATGTCCAAAGAACTCACGCCCGCCCCTTTCGAGTCGGCGATATCGCCGTTCCGGAAAGTAAGCGGAACGAGTCCCGTTTCTCCTTCCAGTTTATTTGAACCATTTCACGTATATTTTTTGATGGAGGCAATTAATTTTACAGAAAACTTTCAGCTTCTCCGATTGTGATCGGGAATTTTGAAATCAAAGGTCCGCAGAATATCCCGACTTTTGGGATTTTCTGGATTGGATGAAAAACTATTATCAATTCTTATGGGGTAAACTCTACACAATTTCACCTCAATATATAATGTCACGTATATATCAAGGTACTGATTTAATACTGTGTTTGGATGATATAAAATGTCACTCATTGTACGTATGTAGTCAAATTTATAGTAATTACCATTATATCTATGTAGATTTACAATTTGTGGATCTTCCTAACACAAATCAACCGAATCAACTACATGATTTTGAAATATATGAGAAGGAAAGGTAAAATATCTCAAGCCCAAAACTGTAACAAAAACTTAGTTATGGGCTAATCAGAGTAAATGGACATACAAGAGCCCTTTTATATTTGTGGAATTACAGGAGCCCATTTTTCAACAAGGCCTCGAACAATATAAATATGACTTTACTGAAACCCTATTAGCCAGTCACCAAAAACCCTCCAGTTTCGTCGCGCTTGCGATAACACCAAAAATGGCCGCCGCCGCCGTTCGCCCGCTCGTCACCGTGCAAACGCTAGAGAACGACATGGCCACCGAAGGTGCCGCCGACGGAGCCAATTCTGTGCCTCTTCCCGACGTTATGAAGTCGTCGATCCGTCCTGACATTGTGACATTCGTCCACGGGCAAATCTCGAACAACGCACGTCAGCCTTATGCCGTGTCCAAACGAGCTGGACACCAGACCTCAGCAGAGTCGTGGGGAACCGGTCGCGCAGTTTCGCGAATTCCCCGCGTCCCCGGTGGAGGAACCCATCGGGCGGGCCAGGGTGCCTACGGGAACATGTGCCGTGGTGGAAGGATGTTCGCTCCAACGAAGATCTGGCGCCGCTGGCACAGAGCGGTGAATGTGAATCAGAAGAGGCACGCTGTCGCCTCGGCGATCGCCGCCTCTGCTGTTACTTCTCTTGTACTGGCCAGAGGTCACAGGATTGAGGAAGTTCCGGAGCTTCCTCTTGTTGTGTCAGACTCTATCGAAGGTGTTGAAAAGACTAACGTCGCCATCAAAGTTCTGAAGCAAATTGGAGCTTTTCCTGATGCCGAGAAGGCCAAGGACAGCCACGCTATTCGTCCTGGGAAGGGGAAAATGCGTAACCGTAGGTATATCTCCAGGAAGGGTCCTCTTATTGTGTATGGTACTGAAGGAGCTAAGCTGAAAACCGCATTCCGCAACATTCCAGGTGTCGAGGTTGCTCATGTTTCGCGTCTAAATCTACTGAAGCTCGCACCCGGTGGTCATCTTGGAAGGTTTATTATCTGGACTAAATCTGCTTTTGAGAAGTTGGATGAGGTTTACGGATCTTTTGACAAGCCATCTCAGAAGAAGAAGGGCTACGTGTTACCGCGGGCTAAGATGGTCAATGCTGATTTGGCAAGAATTATCAACTCTGATGAGGTGCAATCTGTGGTGAGGCCTATCAAGAAGGACATCAAGAGGGCTACTCTGAAGAAGAACCCGTTGAAGAATCTGAATGTGATGTTGAAGCTTAATCCGTATGCAAAGACTGCTCGGCGGATGGCCCTCTTGGCTGAAGCAGATCGTGTTAAGGCTAAGCAGGAGAAGCTGGAGAAGAAGAGAAAGCAGATCACGAAGGTACTGTCTTTGCTGTTTTTACCTTGTTGATTTTATTTTCTTGCAGATCTTCTTTATTTTCTTTGCTATGCTTATTCTAATGATGAGTCTCGTTGATTGATACTATGTAGTAATTCGTTGTATGATTTCAAATGTTGGGTGTCAAATTTATGTGTTATTGCATATTGATTCTTCGTTCTGTTATGTGCTACATGTGCAGGATTGGCTCCAATAGCTTTGTCTATTAGTTTGAGTGCATTGATAGTTGTAGTAGACACACGGGTTTTAAATATTCAGTTGACACAATTCAGCTAGGTATGTAATCTGATAGGATGATTTGAAATTGAGGGAAGATTCGATGTACAAATTTGAATGACTCCAAACAAGTGTTAGGGATTTAGATCATGGACTTGTAAACAATTTCTCATTTCCAAACACAGCCTTCAGTGATTTTGTTTTGATGGAAGTTATGCAGTGTACATCAATTGAAACGTTTTATTATCAGACTGGCATGCAAATTATAATAGGTAAACTGGATTTCTATTGTCATGAAATAGTAAATTCTTTGCAGGCTTGGTCTTTATTTCTGTTTGTTGTATGCTTATTTATGGCTTTGGACATCCACATTACTTAGTTGCATGATTGCTCAAAGAACGAACTACGAGCATTAGTTGTTAAGACATTTTTAAAACATCTTCTTATATTGATTTTTACAACTATCAGATACGTTTTGCTTGCATCATTAGTTATTAATTATTGGTCCATCCAAATTTCTTTCGTTACAGTCTTCTGCATCGAATTATCTGTCTCCAAAATTAACATGACTAAGGGAGAATTACGTTTACAACTGTCTTTCTCAGTGTAATATGCTTCTCATATCTTTTTCTTAGCTCCACCGACTTCTAATTTTCTGCCACTTTCCCTTTTCTTGCTTCTTGTTAACATAGGAGGAGGCATCAGCTATCAAATCTGCTAGCAAGAACTGGTACAAGACGATGATCTCTGATAGCGACTACACAGAATTTGAGAACTTTTCGAAGTGGTTGGGTGCGTCTCAGTAATTGAGCGTCTCTTTTTACGGTTTTTCTATAGTCTAAATTGCCAGTATTTTGGTTCACTGTTTTGGAGTTCAAACAAATTGGTAAGCTGAGGTGGGATCAGAATGTCATTAATAACTTCTCTTGCTTTTTCTGGTTCTGTAGTATGTGTGTACCCTGGAAAATTTTTGGTTCCGACATATTGTTTTGACGAATTTACAACTTTTTGTGTTTTTCGTCGATGCACATTAAAGTAATTAACTGCTCGCATGTTCTCCTAAACTTAATATACTTACTTGAGGCCCTTTATTTTAATATAAACTTAATATACTTATTCTAAAAAAAATTTATTAGTAAGTACTTAGGATTAATTTATAAACCGTTGAAAAGATTTGGTTATCTTGAAACGTTTGAAGCATTGGTCGTAAATAATCCTTGTGCTCGTTTTTGGATTTCGAGTTCATAAGTATATCACCACTAAACCACAACAACAATTTTATCCAAAAAAATTTTTGAACATTCTATTCAATAAATCCATCAATATTGTTGGTATATTTTTCAGACTGAATTGCATGACAAGCAATCCGTAATGTCCATATTGAGTTCAAAATGATGTTTTCGGAATATCTTTTTTCCTACCTCTAAATTGATGGTATCTAGATCGGAGATCTATTTTAGCCTAAATTGAACTTCCTTGGAGCTTATTAAATATCATTGATTTAGGTGTTCTTAACCGTGACTCTCACGGGTTGCCTATAAAACATACACATTCCAATTGAACCATCTTTCTTCTTTACGAACAATACAGGTGATCTCCATGGTAACATACTAAGGTGGATATAACATTTATCCATCAAATCTCGTAATTGTTCTTCAACTCTTTCAATTTTGTAGATGCCATTTTACATGGAGCTTTTGAGATTGGTTCAGTTCTCGCACCAACTCGACGTTAAAATTAATTTCTCGTTGCAGTCAGGTATCTAATCTGGAAAATCATCAGGAAATTCTTCCGTTACGGAGATGTCGGACAATTTTGGCGTTTCCTTTGTAACATCCTCTGTATAAACCATATATCCCTCGTTTCGTAATGATAATAACCTAAACATTTTCATCGTTGATACTAGCGATACTTTAGCTTGTGATCCTCGACCATAAAAATTTCATTTGCACATCGTTCTACACCATGAAAACAATCGACAATAGCTCGATAATTCAATAATATATCCATACTAATAATACAATCAAAATAATGTATATGGAATACAATCAAATTCATAATCGTTAATGTTATCATCAAAAGATAAGGCACAATTAATCACAATTGGATCAGACTGAATAAATCGACCAACCAGCATGGAGGCAGAATAGTCTCATAAAATATTGTAGTCAGAATATCATATTCATCAACAAATTTTGATGCATACCATGTACATGCGATTATAGCACTTGGAGCCTCAAGAGCATGCTCCTCCGTCGATGCATACTCTAGTATAATGTCCTTTCTAATCACAACGGTTGCATAATCCTTGAACTCCACCAGAGCAGTTTGACGTCTACCACCACATCAATCACAGAAAATCATTGGATATGTTCCACTTGTTTCACTTGTGCTTCATTAGAACTAGATTGACCTTTCCTTTTAAAAATTTCTTTTCGGCCTAAACTTTGTGATTTCTATGGTCGAAAATGTGGTTTTTGTTGAGAGAGTTGCTGAGAAGGCTGCTACGATGTATGATTTGATACTCACTAAACCATACGAACCTTTTTGTTCATGTGGAATCGGATCCTGTCGTAGTCGTATATCAATCTATTGCTTTATTCACAGCTTCTACCTATGTTATCGGAGAAACAGTAAGACATATTGACGAAACTGATAGTTCAAATTTAAATCAAGTCGGTCATCACAGCTTCCATCTCTCATATTTTGTTTTTCGGCGACGTGAGTTTATTGCTCAGTATATAAATTTATAATACAGGTAGTTTGATGATTTTACTCCTTACTAAGTAACGGATGAATTTTATTAGTATTCGGGTTATTTTAAATAAATCAGAAAGGCTTCATTGTCCATGTTGAATTTAGGTATTCTGATAATGGATTGAAATTGAAGAATTTTTATGTGATTTGATTGTAAGATTTACCATTTCTCGTGAGAATTTGAGATTCATTGGTGGGAATAAATAAAGTGTTAAATCCACGAATTTTAAGTTTATCAAACAAGCGACAAATGTTTTTTATACGATCAACCAAACTAAATTTATTATCATAAATCTGAGACTTATACTTCATGCATCAATCCAACCACAATGTAATACAAGCGTTTCTTCCATGGTCGAGTACTAAAAATGTTTTTATATCTGTCCTTCACATTTAATAATGAAAAAAATATATATTTTACACTCAGGAATTAAAACAGTAACTGTATATTAATAGATTATAAACTAACAAATATAGATACAGATAAATAAATATGGGTAATAAATGAAAAATGATTTTTGAAAAAGACTGTGAAATATATATACAAAGTAAAATGGTAAAAATAATATATCACAAATAAGTGGTCGTGTGTTTTAGACTTTTCCGTGTCCTAAATGTGATAATCATCGATTCTAATATGAATTATCTCTCTATTTTTTATTATTAAGAAACAAGTATTGTAGTCTATGTTTATAGTCTATTGGTAATTTTATTCATAAATAAATAAAATTACAATTATACTCTTCCCAATTTTCTCTGTAAATAAATTAATTCAATTTTTATAACTTTTCACATTCACACTTTTTTCAAACTTCTACAAACTGTCCATTTTCCCCACTAGGCACGATCAAATGTCAATAATCAGAAATCTTTAGCAGTTCATCTTTCCTTGTTCTCACACATCCATGTCCTTTTCCTAAAATATTATTATTTAACGTTCACCATGTGTTATTTATTTATTATTACTACAGGTAAAAATGTATATAAGATGAATAATTGTATATGAGAAAAAAAGAATAATATAATATAAATAATAATTATATTATTATAATTATTATAATAATAATGCGAGACACAGTAAACGTCGTCGTATTATGGAGCAGATTCTCCAAACTTAAGTATCGTTAATCGCTTAACAAACCAACGGTGCTGATAATCTTAGATCAAATACCCAATCTTTCATCTGAGTCGTCGTCTTCCCCCAATTCTCCACCCTCCGATTCTCATACAAATTCCCCAGGTACGCACGTATATTCATTCACCATTCGCAAACCTTTTTCCTCTCTTAACTGCGACCAAGCACTTCTGCGTTTGTGCTCAATTGATCTAGGGTTTTTCTTCGGAATGATAGGTTTTCGATTTCATGGCGGACGGGCGTCCTGTTGGCTCTTCTGTTCAGATACCTCCGGGAAGTCCTGTGGGCGGAAGCCATGACAGCGGCGGTGACCAGAGCCCTCGCTCCGGCGTACGTGAGCAGGATAGGTTTCTGCCGATTGCTAACATTAGCAGGATCATGAAGAAGGCGCTCCCGGCCAATGGGAAAGTCGCTAAGGATGCGAAAGAAACTGTTCAGGAATGTGTCTCTGAGTTCATCAGTTTTGTTACCAGCGAGTATGGTTCTTTTAGCTTTGTAAATCATGTCTATGTAGTTTCCTTTGCCGTTGAGCTTGAGTTTCAGCTGCGAGATTATGATTTTGAAAGGTAAAAAAAATACTTTTTTTTATGGAGTTACTAAATCGTTCTTCTAACTCGAATGCTTTGCCGCAAGATCAAATCCTTAATGATAGTTCGTTGTATTTTCCGACTAACTGAAAATCACCATTTTAATGCACAAATTCTTCAAAGTGTGTTTTTGCGCCCAGACAATATAAAATCATTTTTTTATGGACGGTTCTTAAAAAGTATATGGTTTTGCCCCCAACAAACTTGGAGATGCGTATCCCTATGGTGGACCATTCCAGCATGTGGTTGCCCAAAATTTTGTCAGGTTCTATGTGCCATTTTTCTTTAAGAAATCATGTGGTTACTCTGTTTATATGAAGTCCTTGTCTCAGTATATTTGTACGTGTTTTGATGGCTTGTTCAAGTGACAGTGGTGAATATACATGTTCATAGTTTTACTTATGAATGTGGGAATATTTTCGAGGTATGTTGATGAAAACACAACTAACTCATTTTTGGATGGTTCTAATATCAAGAGCAAGCGATAAGTGCCAAAGAGAAAAGAGAAAGACAATTAACGGGGATGATTTGCTGTGGGCTATGGCAACACTGGGTTTTGAAGATTACATCGATCCACTCAAGATGTACCTGGCTAGGTACAGAGAGGTAATTGCTCTCTATATAGGTTTTCTTAATTCTTTTATACTCTCTTTGCTGAAGTAAATTAGTCAGTTGTTTATTGCTTGCTGCGGCTGATAGTTTCCTTTTGTTTCCCTTGTTTTTGTGGTCATGGTGGTGTGGCAGATGGAGGTGAGTAAAATGATACAATTCCTCAACAGTTGGCTTTTTTTTTTATTGTATTTTTTCCACAATTTGCGAATTTTTTTGTTGTTCCTCAACAGGGTGACACCAAAGGATCTGCTAAGAGTGCTGATGTATCTGCAAGGAAGGATGGATTGCAGTCTACCTCCTCTTCTCAGGTCACATATTATATGCAATTTCGTATAATTTGTTTTCTGTTGTTTACACCAAGATTACTGATGATTATTGATGAGCAATGTTATATTGCTATTTTATTAATTGTGCAGCTTGTTAACCAGGGCTCATACTCACAAGGCATGAATTATGGTCACTCTCAGGTACACTTTACTCCTGCTGGTGTTGATCTGTAGTATATCAAGTTATTTATCATGTATGTATTATTCATGCATGTAAGTACTTTCTCTAGGAGCTTTTTAAAGACTTCAACATCTATTGATGGAATTGTCCTAATAATTAACCATTGAAACATGAGATGGCTACTTTGTGGAGAAAGTTATTAACTGCTTTGCATTGGTTTTTCTTGTTAAGGTTGAGGTAATTTAAGGAAAGAGGATGACTTTGAAACTTAAAAATCATGAAGATGTATTCTTGTATTGTCAAAATAGAAGCTTTTAGAATGACCCTGGAGAAAATTTACTTCTACGCTGTTCACCTTAATGCAGGAAGCCAAAACATAATAAGGAGATGTTATTGTGTTTATTTCATTTGTTTGCAGCCAATATATTCTGACCTTTGTTGTTATTCATGTGTGGCTCGATTTGAAAATCTATATTTGTTATAAACCAATTGTTCTCACACTGGACTTACAGTTAGCCACAACTAACTTTGTTAGGTTGAACCTTGATCAATCTGGTAATTAATTTACTACTTATCATTGTTTCTGTTGATAAAATAAAGTTGGATGTGTTGTTTCTAGGTCATTATCATCAGGGAATGAGTCTGATTAGATAGGTATCAATTGCCTATCGTGCTCATCAAATATAAGAATATGAATAATAGCATCACTTCTTTCTTTTGATTGAATCAAGTTCGATAGTTCATTACATTGAGAACGTAGCTGCTGGATAGATTATATGAATCTCTTCTTATGGTGCTCCATCTGAAATTAAAAACATGAAAACTCACATATATGATACATATTTTTCTTCTGCCTTCCGAAAATATTGCATCGTAACAGTTTTGTTTTGCGATAGCAGTCACAAGCTCAACACATGATGGTTCCAATGCATGGAATTGATTAGTTGAAAATTACCAATCTTTGATCAGGCTCACCATTTCATCCTCTGCTAGAGAATATTTTACTTCAAGTTCAAGATACATTGTGTATTCTTGTGCTGTAACTCTTGCGTATTATTTTTTCTGTGTTTTGTTTATCGGTTATATTGCACTTGAAGTTTGTATATTAGGGATGTGTTAAATAAGATTTTAAATTTATTTATCTTTTTTTATATCATAATAATTCATTTATTTTGCTTGATTAACATGCCTTTTGAAGTATATAGAAATTATAGAATCACCCAAGAAAAGGTTGATAATACTTCCATGTAGTGCAAAATTACCTCATAAATCTATAATATCTTCACATTCAAGTTCGAGGCCAAACTTTTGATCATAAACCTTTATCTATTATAAATTTGTATAGTTTGAGATCCATGTTGGTGTTATTATCCTGTTTTATATTTAATATCAAGTTTATCGTTATCTGATTTGTGAATTCATTATTTAGAAAATCGTCAATTATCATAATTCATTGACATTCTATTATTATAAAACCAAAATTACATTATAATTATTTTAATTTACAAAAATTCGTATGCATGCATAGCCTGCATGAACATACTAGTTTCTTATTATTTCTGATGCATGTGCTCTGAGATGTTATTATACATAACAACAATATATTCTAATTTTATTTTATTAAGATACTAGTTTTTTAACAATGACACTTACAACTTATATACAACAAAATCATAAAATCACTAGTTTCATATATTCAACACCAATTTCGTTATGGAAGATTGACTTCAATTTTTACGCGAACTTACGTGTTACAAAGTAAAGAATTTCAAAACAAATAAAATATTTTACAACATACAAATTTCCTCGTGCGCAAAAAATGAACAGAGGGGGTGCATGCCACGTTCAATGCAAACGTAGGTGCATGAGTTCACTAAAATAATCTGAGATGAAGTACTTTTAAAATTTTTAAATGAAATTTTTTTTGAAATCGAAATGGTGGGAAAGATACTAAATACTTCGACAATATTGTATGCATATTTTGGCAGGTCAGATGGTGTTTTAATAAAAATTTCACCACTATACCATGTTAGTCACTAAAAAAGGTTTAATTGAATAAGGAAAATGTTATATATAATATGAGAGTTGCAAATCAGGTTATATTACTTTTTAAATATAAAAATTCCACCAATATATATTTAAAATGTTTTTCAATCAAAATAGATATGGGTATTTTTTATTTAAAAGATAATATGTGGCTCGATGCATAACACTCTTTGTAAGTGTAGTATGACTCTTTTAGCTAGTAATATTAGATACATTATATGGTTGTTGCATGGTGCAAAAAGGTGTTGGGTCAGGCACCCTAACGAGTGCAACCTTCAAGGTCATCTTCATCCAGTACTATAGTTTAGTTTAGGGCTTAAAGAACCTCTAAATGATAATAGTCGGCAAGAGTTACGACAAGATTATGTTAGGTTGTTACTGATTATATTTTCCATGCACACTAACTTCGATGTTTTTGTTTTTCTTGAAAATAAATAAGAAACTTTTTTATAAAAATATTTTTAGAAAACTTATCCAAACAAAACATATTTTCCATGCATATAACTCCAACTTTTTCTTTTGCCTCAAGAACAAATAATGAAGATATCAAAGCAACAAACATCGCCCAATTATGTATGAGCACCCGCGGTAAAACAACATATGGAAACATTAATAAAGAAAATGGTTTTCTTGGTAATATTTATATGTTTGATTTTTCTACGATATTGGTCATTTTTATCATCAAAGTTCAGTTCTACTCAACCAACTCTATTTCTTTTAGCAATTTTAATATAGTGCAACATTAATAACCATAATTAAAAAATGAATAATATTATAAAAAATCAAATCATACAGGATCAATATTGGAATTCAGATAAATCAAAATAAACATATATATTGAACCAAAAATGTAATTTTTTTTACCTAGAAGTCTTTTGAAAAACAATTTGACTTATTTAGAAATGAAATTGAATGTATTTTTATCCAATTATATGCATGAATATTTCCGATGACAATTAAAATAGAATTTCTTGTGAGAAGGATAATTTAAACTTTATTTCTTAATCATTTCTAAAATATTATTGTGTTCTGATATGGAAAGAAGCAACCACAACCCTAAGAGTCCTAATAGCCACCAGAACGATGTCGTTACTGCATCACTTCACAAAGTCAGCGACGCGACACTGACACGTACTCAATCGAGACCACCTATAAAGCGCTGTTGCTTCCTCCTCCACGGTATTTTTCCATTTCTTGAATGTGGGAAGAAAGGCGAAACAAATAGAATTTCTCAATTGGATCAGCTCTGTTATCACAAAGTAATAGATAAAATACCTTCGAGTTTCAGTGATAGCATCCAAATCTCACGAGGTGATTCGCGATGTCCTCTTCTGAAATATTGTTCTTATTTCTTTTTAATTGTAGATGCTTGAAACTTGTATGTGCGCGGTCTGTATTTATATCAATAAATCTGTTGTCTTTTATTATGTATTTGTGTTCGGTCTGTAATTACAGCAATAAATTTGTTGTTTTCGATGTATTTAAGTCTTCGGACATTTTGTTTCATGGATGAATTTTTGTATGGAATGCTTCTAGGTTGGAGTCCAAAGGTTTGTTGGCGAAGATCGACCGGTGGGTGCAAAAAGGTAGAACTGAATCAAGAGAAGGTAGACGTGGTATGGGTTTTAAAATGACTGATAAGAATGATGAAACAAAAAATAGAGTTGTAGAAATGATGTCTCGTGATGATGGGTGGGGATCGTGGGGGGTTATGAATTTGGTTGGGAGAGTGTTGGGCGGTAACTTATGCATGGATGATGGAATGGAAGATGTAAAGAAATGTGGAACAGGGAATGATCGTAATAGCATTGTTTCCAATGAGGTGGCAGATGCGAAGAAACTTGGAACCGGGAATGATATGAATAGCATCTTGGCCTTAGCTGATGTGGTTGAAGATGTGAATAAATGTGGAAACGGGAATGATATAAATGGCATTTTGGTTGATGAGGTGGAAGCTGTGAATAATTTTGGTACCAACCATGATGGAAATAGCAAGGTGGATTTCAATGCGTGGCAGAATGTGATCAGTGATCCAATCTTTGAATATGGAAAGGTCGTTAATGAAACCGTTATCAGCACATATTTAGGTAGTAAATTAGATTGCTCATGTGAGGGAGCCGGTCTCAGCGATGTGAACAACCATGGAGCTGCGAATGATATAAATCAAATTGATGCTAATGAGGTGGGAGATACGGAAAAACTTCGAACCAGGATTGATATAAATAGCATTGTGGCCGATGAGGTGGAAGATGTGAAGCAACTTGGAACCAAGAATGATATAAATAGCATTGTTGCTGATGAGGTGGAAGATGTGATAACTTTTGGCACTGACCATGATGGCAATGGCGATGCTGGTTGGAACACGTGGCAGAATGTGATCAATGAGCCAGTCTTTGAAGATGGAAGGGTCGTTAATGAAACCGTTACCAGCAAAGATTTAGATAAATTAGATTGCTCATGTGAGGGATCTGGTCTCAGCGAAAAGCAACACTTGGTCATTAATGAACAGATGCCAGATGGTGGTATGGAGAGCAAGGGGTTAAATAATATTAAAAGTGCTGACGTGGTGTTGCAGAGAGGACGTGGAGAAGAGAGTGTGAAAGAAAAGGAAGGAGAATATAACGTGTCAGATCTCGTATGGGGAAAGGTCAGGAGCCATCCATGGTGGCCTGGGCAAATTTTGCCACCTTCAGCGGCATCAGATAAGGCAATGAAACATTTTAAGAAAGATACTTATTTAGTTGCATATTTTGGGGATCAGACATTTGCATGGAATGAAGCATCAAAAATAAAGCCTTTCCGGATACATTTCCCAGAGATGGAGAAACAGAGCGATGCTGAAAGATTTTGTCGTGGTGTTGGTTTTGCTTTAGATGAGGCCGCTAGGCGAGTTGAGCTCGGGCTGTCATGTCAGTGCTTACCTCAGGAGGTGCATATGAAGATAAAGTCCCAAGTTATTAATAATGCTGGTGTCAAAGAAGATTCAAGCATTCGAGATGATGTAGACTGCTTATCAACTGCAGCATCATTTGCACCTGGGGACTTTTTGCAGTTTTTGAAGTCATTGGCAGAAGCACCAGCGTCAGAAACAGATAGATTGCAATTTGGGATAGCGCAAGCTCAACTTTTGGCCTTCAGTAGGTGGAAAGGTTGCTACCAGCTTACGACTTTTTTAGGACATGATGGATTGTTGGAAACTGATGCTCAATTTAGTATGGAGGAAGGGGGAATGAATTCACGGGATTTGGTGAATGGAGACCTTTCAAATTCAATCGACGCCATTAAAGTTCCATCTAAAAAGAGAAAATCATCTGCTCGACATGTCTCTTCTCGAAAATGTAAGCATGCATCAAATGATGAACTCTCAAAGATAAAGGAAAAGTGCATACATGTCTTGACAGCATCTGCGAACTTGAGTTTACAGGATGATGAGAAGGATATGGTGAAGCGTGGCATGAAGACAGTTTCTACTGGTAAAAAACGTCAACTATTTAATTCCATTTCTAATGGTAAGAGACAAAAAAAAATGTCTTCGCTCAGGCCTAGTGAGACATGTTATAGCCAGGTCATATGCAGTGGTGGGGGGTCAGAAGTAGGATTTAATTCTGAAAACTCTGCAATGGAAGAAATGATTCCGGGTGAGTTTAACCCTGATGAGATTCTTTTAAAGCTCAACTCTGCTGCAATAAATCCTAGGCAAGGGTATTTCATCTTATCTCCAATATTTGGCTTGCTTCGTCAAATCCGAAGTTCGGCATGGCTCGAAAAACCTCATTTACAAAATCTGAATAACCATTCTGAGAAGTCCAAGGACAAAAATTCATTCCGCTTGAAAACTACAGATCTTCAATTCGAAGGTACAGAGGACTCATACTGGACCGATAGAATTATTCAAGGGTACTCTCAAGAACAGGTGATGCTCAGACGAAAAAGGCCAGCTACAAAGGATGCCTCTGGTGCTGAATTAGAGGCCAGCATCGGTACGACTGCAATCTTGGACAATCAAAAGCAAGGAGATTCTGTTGGTCTGCATTGTGAAGCTGAGAACTCATCTGCTCAAGTGGATGCAGGGTCCGAGAAATATTTTACCGCTTTACTCCTCAGGTTTACAAATTTAGATTCCATTCCATCTGTTGGGAATTTGAACGAGATATTCAGCCGTTACGGATCATTGGTCGAGACGCGGACTAAAATATTAAGCAAAAGCAAGCAGGCAAAGGTTGTCTTTACGAGACGAGCAGATGCTGAAGCTGCATTTAGCAGTACTGGGAAATATAGTATTTTTGGGCCTTCACTCCTAAGCTACCGCCTTAATTATGCTGCTAGTGAGGCCCGTGCAGCCTCAAAGGGGAAAAGAAACACACATCCGTGAGAATCTTTGCATATTGAATCTATGGACCTCAGTTTAGACATTTTATGTTTTTACCGCTGACGGTGATGTTTGATAATGCAGCTGACCTATTGTTTCATTACATTCTTGCTTAGACAGTAGACTCAAATAAGTTCTTTACTTATACCCCTTAGTTCAATGTTTTGTTATTGGTTTGAGATGTTGATTGGGTTGTGCATGAAATATACAAATCTTTTTTCTTGTACTCAATATGCTGTTTTAGGTTTTGCTTGTATTTGTTTTTACTTCCTCCTTGCATTTAATATGTTTCTTTATGTGTTGCTTGTATTTGGTTTTACTTCCACTTTGCATTTGATACTTGTTTACCATATTCAGTACTTGCCTTGGCACAGCCAACCCTTGAAGGTGAACCATATTGCCTTCCCATCCTCTCTTTCCGCACGATCTATAGCCTAACATTATAAAAGATTAAGCCCAATTAATTTCATCTAATTCATATTAGAAATTTGAATTAAACGAAAATTTCAATTGAATCCATTGAAATAAACTTCTAAAAAATCTCTATAAATAAAACTCCCAAGACATAATGTTTATACTTAGTTTTCTATGACGCATTTTATTTACAACTATAATTTCTGAAAGATATATTTCAGATTTTATTTATATATCCTAGTTTTGTCGATTTTAAAAAATCATAGTTGAACAAAATCTTAAGTTCAAGAGCATAAATTTCTTTTTAAAAAAATAAATAATCAAGATGTAACAGTTAATTTCCATATTTTTTATTTTAAAATTGCCGCAAAGCAAAGTTCAAATATAAATATTTGCCAATTTTATTATATTTTTATTTTATTGGAGTTACTTTCAAAAAAATAATTTATATGCCAATAATACCTTCCAGTGTTATAACAGAATAATGATAAACTTTAAATTCAATCAAAAATTTATTTACCGTATTTGAAACTGCAATTATTGTATTAGGTGAAAAGGGATTCTTGGTAAACAAATTAAATTAGAGTTGCACGTTAGACTATAAATTTCATATGTATCTTTTCATTTTTTTCCCCAAAGAATATAAAGATAAAACCAAGTAATTATCCAAAATACATTACATATAAAATTGCTTCCTTTTATCCTTCATTGGTTTTAATATAACATTTTTCTTTTTGTTTTTAATACAAAGTGGACTAGATTGTTAACCCAATAATCAACATCATGTATCAATCACAGAATCCTTATAAGACGTGGCTGATTTACTATGAAATTTTCATGAAAATAACTATTTAATCTAGATGAAAAGACTTTGATATGGGTGAAAATGTGATTGTGGAGGAAATTGAAAAATAAATTGTAAATGATACTAATATTGAGTATATTTCAATTTCAAATCCTCACGGCTATTTATATATATCGGTTCACACTATATAAATTTATCCAACAATCAAATTAATGCGAACTCTGTGGTCTCTCACCATCTCTCCGAGAGATAATAATTAACAAGCGTACATGTATATTGTATGAATTTTCCACCTTTTTCGTTTAAAAATATGAAAATTTCAATTTTAAAGGGTAGGTCCAATATAATATTATCTTGGGCCTCACAAGTTTCAATCTTGTTTTGGGCTAACATCATGTGGGTTATTTCATAAATATTAACTAAAGGTGGCAGAATTTCCACAATTACGTGCTTCATCGATTAAGCGCCCACCGGCACTTATTTCTCCCGTTTTTCCCGCTCCGATCTTATCGATCTCTCCTACTTTGCTTGATCAGTGTTCTTGTTAACGTAGAGGCCAATTATTACGAAGCAGATTTTGACGACCTCGTGCCTCCGTCATTTGATCGAGTGGTAATTTTTTTCCCGTCAAAAATTCAGCTCGCTCGTTGCCCATATTTGTACATCTGCTGTTCTTGGAATTGATTGAGTTGATTTGATCGAATATCTGTGGATTATCGGTATTTGCTTGAATGCTTTTGGTTTATTGAATTTTCTGGCGAAGCTGATGGGAGATGGGATTGCTGTTGCATTCTTTTGGTTCGTCGAAGGACAAGAACTGTTCTTATTGGAGAACTGATTAAGAATTCAATACAGATGATTGAGCTTATTATGTGAGAAAGAATTGATTTTTACTAGACATTGTATCTTTTAAAGAAGGGGTCACGAACTGTGTATCATCTTATGCCTGGATATTTATGGTAATCTGGAGTCCTGGGTGGTAAAATTGACATTCCTGATATATGGTTTAAAATTGACATTCCTGATATATGGTTTAAATGTGGCATGGTTTGTTTAGTCTTCATTTCCTATGCGTTGGTATGGCTTTGTTTGGTCCTCTGGGATTTATTTCAAGTCTATAATGTGTGTGGTTGACTTTTATTGTGTGATGCATGTAAAATGTATAATTGACTTGCATCTGGTGACTACGCAAGTTTTATTCCTGGCTGAAAACAAAATTCTGTTACCACTACATCAATCAAATCCTGACACTATGAATTGCTTTCCATATTCAGTTTAAATCTGCTTGACTGATCTGATTTTAAGTTCATTTTTTTATGATTGGAAGATTTTCTTTTGCATTTACGAGGCTAATCTTTTTTTGTTAATATTTTTCCTCATCGTTTCCTGTTTGCAATGTGACTTCCCCGCCACTGGATAGGGAAGTGTATTTTTTGGCATTAATGAAAGCTGTCTTCAAACTAGGACAGGAGATTATGAATCCTTTATGTAATTTATTGATGCCCTTAAAGTGGATGCTTTTAATTTTTTTTTACATGGATGGAATCATTCATTGATTGATTGGGTGGTTAGTTTGTCCCTACTCCCATCACCTGACAGACGGCTGAAAACTGATTCTCACATCTAGAAGATTTCCTCATTTTATTTCATGCTGTAGCACTCAACTCTAGGTTTATTTTACAGATGGCAGACTCAGATGTATATCGTTGAAAAATAATCAATGAGTAAAGCATCCACATGATTATATATTCTCGATGACGCTCATGATTTCCTCATGTCCCGTTTACTTAGTTTGATTTGTGCATTTTGCTTTGAAAACTGGAAACTGGGTTATATCTTTAGGATGAGAAGTTGTAGGACAAAATTATTTGCTTTTGGCTCGGAACGTGACCTCTTTCGAGAGTTTCCCAGTAGTTGAGGCATCTGCTTATCATATCATGCTCATCATTTCCTTAAAGCTATTTTGAAAGCAAGTAGGTAATAGATTCCTCAGCATGAATCTGTTGCGTCCTTCTGCCTGAACCACATATTGTAAGTTGTAATCCCTGGTTTTGTTGTTTGATGAGTTTCACATCTCACAAATTCGCAATGGCTGTATTTTTCAGTGATACTGTATTAGGTTTTTTTAGAAGGGTAACTAACTATTTGACTGATCTTTTACATTTGTATGGTTTCTTTTCTTTATTTGATTGAATTTAGTTTTTCTAGTTAACTATCCAGCTCTACTCTGCTGAAGTGGAGTGTTATACTTTAAAAAATTTTGTGAGTGGGACTACAATGGAGAATCAAAGGAAACTAACAATGGAAGCCCTGGAGCGAAGGTTTGCACAAGCAAAGGAAGAATTTCATGCACAGCAACAGAAGAGCAAAAAAAGGCCAATTGAGGATACGGATCCAGTTCCTTCTAATGTTGAGCGTCCCCCTACGGATAATGTGTTTATGAAACCTTCCATCAAGTCCTCGTCTAGAAGAGGTATATTTTGTTTTTGTTTTACATTTTTTTAAATGAATAGTGGTTGATTCATAGGAATGCAAAATTCCTACATTTAATTCTTTAAAGTAATTTGCGTGCAAAACTGATCAAGATACAAAGGAAGATGTCCATGTCGAAAGAGAAAAAATTAAGATTGCTTAAGCTTGGTAAAATGCTTGCATCTCTGTAGTTTGTGTGATATAATTTGTAAGTTGTCCCCTTGCCCTTTCCCCACAAATTGTGGACGTTTTTGGGCATGTTGGGGTAATGTAAAGAACTGATAATAGGATCATGTATGGGGCTCATAGAACTTCATACAATTGACTTCAACAGGATAATGATTGAACTTCTAGTATATTATATTTGTGTAGCCTCATTTATGTATGGGTTTGTTATTCCTCATTGAGTTATTTCCAAATGCTTGCAGGCAATATTTCCTTTTCTTGTCATACTTCGAAACAAGGTACAAATATATCTATTTCTATTTGTATTAGGTGAATAAGTTTGGTAACGTTGTACTTAAAGTTGTATCTACCTTAAGTTGCAGATTTGGTGGCAAATGAGCCAGCGTACCTTGGACTTTCTCACTCTGTGAATGAAAAATTGCTACCATCTTGTAACCAGGTTACTCTTCACACAGAGTTGGTGATTTTTGTAGATGTTCTATTCCAATATTCACGAAACAGGAATTCAATATATTTACCCTACATCTTATCTTGCTAGTGTATATGCAGATTTCTGATAGAAAGGCTACAGTTGATTACATCTTGCATGATCTTTTTCAACATGGAGATTCTGCTCAGAAGTACATTCAAGGATCCAAAAGTATGAAAATTGAGAATACAATGCTCCTCGACAATTATGTCGAAAAACGTGGCTTCTCCAACAATTCCCGTGTTGAGGTCAATAAAAAATTCTCAAAACGCTTCAAAAAGCATATGTCGTTGAAGCAGCATAAGAAGAAGGGAACATTTGATCTGCCTGAAGAGTTCCATAAGTGAGTCCATTTGTCCTTTTGTATCTTTTATGGGTACTCGACTTCCCTGTTTTGGTTACATGTTTACTCTTTACATATAAGTCAAGAATATCAGTTTTGTGATTGCGAGACAGATTTCTGTTTTGAATTTTTTGCTGTATTTTCATAGTAGCAGTATAACAGTATTTAAATAAAGCAGTTAAGGCAAGAAAAGTTCTTTCATTAGGGAAATTGTATTTTTATAATTTGTATCTAAGTTCATGTGTTTACATAGGACTTGAATATAAATTTCTCTTTCACGTTTAATCGTTCGGCTAATTCTAAAGACAAGATGCCCGTCGTTTTTTCTTCTCATGCAACTATGTAACTGGGATATAAAATATGCTAGTGCAATTAGAGGAAATCAATTTTGGCTTATCTGGAGAAGTGAATTGAGGGAAATTTTGGAGGCCTAGGTCTTTTGTGTCTTCTTAAAACAACCTGTTAGGCTTGTTTCTGGCTTGCACATAGTCTGAATAAAAATTTACTTCCTTGGCCTCCTGGTCATGTAAAGTCCTTGGTCCTTCTATGTTATAAACTTATAATATGATGACTTATTGAATAATAATTTAAGTCTTGTGTCATTGGTTACTAGGGATTCATTGATCTTTTTTCGTTTTTGCAACATTCTGATAGTTTGACTCGGTTCAGGTTCGAAATATTTGAGCCCATGCATGAAAAGTGGACATCTTACACATCGAATCTTGTGAAGAATGTTGGGTTAGTGGCAATCTTATTTTTTTCCCTTTATTATGTGTTTTACTTCATCTCACATCTGACACTAAATTTTGTGTGGGTGGATGCCCTGACAGGAAAGATCAGTTGGCTCAGTGTTTTCTCAATGCAGATCTTCACGGTGCTATGATTTTAGGTTAGAGAAATTGCCTTCTGCCCCACTAGCTTACAGTATATGTTAAGAGACCCCATGCAAGCAGATCTTGTTTTCTCAGTTGGGTTATATGAATTATGTACAAGCTCTAATTATGATAGCACCCTTTGGTACCTTTGTTTGATACAATAATCTCCTGTTCCTCGTCGTTAATTCGCTGGGAATTGCTGTATTTTGAGGATACAACTGTAGTTTTAACGTGGCAATGAGGTTTATTGCATCATTTTATTCCTGTCATGTGATATCTACGTCCTGTTTATTTTTTCAGTTGTTCAGTGTAAAGTAATGTCCTACATTGGAACCCATGGCATCATGATCCGAGAAACTGAGCAGACATTTGGAATTATTACTCAGGACAACAAATTCAGAGGTGGTGCACTGTATCTTTGAGATGCCTTTAACTTTGGTTCATTTTCCTATTATCAAGACAAGTTTTTGGTGGAATCCATCATTTAATCTCATGCAGTATGATCTTGTGTCTTCGCTTGCTAAAGCGTGAGCCTCTCTAATTGTTTTTTTGCATACTTGTCTTTATCTGTTTCAATTCGTCTGTATTTTCTATGATAAGATAAGATGTTGATATTTATATTTAGTTTCTAAAGGCACTTGTTTTCTATCTTCGAGAAATTCTTGGCTGATAGAGGGACATGTTTTGAAACCCAAGCTTGCACAAAATCACATTCAGATCTTTTTCCGATCATGTGCTCATTCTTTGCAGTTGTTCCGAAGAAGCTATCTGTATTTGCGCTACAAGCTGATTGCTGGAAGATTATCCTACTTGGTGATAGATTGGCATCGAGAAGTTTACTTCCTCGGTCATGATGTTTGAATTCTCTGAAGTCACAAGGTTCCAGTTCAGATGTCATTCATCCAACATGTCATCTGAAGGTGATCGCAGTTGGAGCATCAAGGCTTTCAGTGTAGTGTTGCATGTAGAAATAGTTGTCCGTCATTTAAGTTTTGAATGCATTCTTAAAGATAAGAAGGTGCTGAAGTATATACCATGCATGACTTTAATCGAATCCTTTCGAAATCATTCTTTCTTGTTTGATCTTCTTTTTTATCCTCGATACTCCTTTCTTGACGATGTTTGGCTTTTTTTCGACTTTTGATAAAAATTGAATGTTTAGTTTTTTCATCGTGGATTGTTAGTTCTATTAGTATCGGATACTCTTGTTATGTGGAAATTATGCCCATTTGTTCATGCTCGTACAAGCATTTCTCAAACAAATACTTCTCAAAACCCGATGTGTTCTAAAATTCTCGGATTTTGGTATTAAAAATCCATCGTACTTGAAACAGTACGACTTCTGCACAACGTAATGTTACTTTCGACAAATAATTAACCTAAAATGAGTGAACTGAACCAAAAATAAAAAAGAAATCAACTAAATTATACCAACGTAATCAATCATATAACGAAGAATATCATGACAATTACAAAAGATCTTACATATGGCATTTGTATGAAAAAAACACTATCTTTTTCCTTCCAACCACGCTATGCACACGATATCATTCGTGTCGTAGTGCAGACATACGAACTGCAACGAGAAAAGAGCATGCCAATTCAACTGACAGATTATTTCCATGACCTCAATCTGACATATTGACGAGATGAGTTATCTGTTGTGTTCGACCAAAGGCAATAGTAAAGCTGTTTTGTCTGCGACGATGCTGGCTGATCCCTTAGATGCATCAACTAAATCATTATCACAGAAACAATTCTTGGTAGCAAATGGGGATCTGGGGACTTCAATGCCAGTTTTAGGTGAGAGTGAAGCACAATCTGATATTTCCTTCAGAATTTCAGCCATTGAGCTGGGTATATAAGGATTTACTTCTACAGCAAGGCCTTTTAACATCTCCCCAGGATCTTTGGAATAATGATTTTCCTCATTTTCCTTGTCACTAGTGTTGTAAGTTTCATATGTATTATTATACTCAGGGTGATTCTGCTCTACCCTTCTGTCTTCATCCACTCTCCAACTAATACAACCTGAAGGATTGATCGCTTCAACAACAGGAATTTTGACACCCCCAATATCCATATCTGTATTCACATTCAAGCCAGATAAATTCTCATTGGCGACTGCACCTGAATTCGAACCAGCATCAACCACTTGTTTCTGTATTTCTGAGCAACTTTCTCCTGTTTTATAACCTTTGCCTTCAAGAGACCATATGGGAGAATCTTTTTCATCTGACACAACACAAGTATGGAAAGATGTTGGAATAGTGGGTTTTGGAGAATTAGGCTTAACATTTACCCCAGATATATTTGTTCTAGCTGCTGAAGTCTTGTCACTTTTCAGCTTGATGTTTGAGCCTCCATTTGGACTGTAGACAGCAGATCCGCTCCTGGGAATCACAGTACGCAATATAGATGGAGATTGCACTGTTTTCTTAGGGGTGCAAACTGATGATTTCACCTGCAAAGGTAGGATAAATTGGACTCCCAGCATTGCCAAGAAACTGCAACTACAGAAATAAATTCTACTCTTTCTGCAAATATGTTAGATGCAATTTTCGCAAATCATGTCAAGAAAGCAGCAACAAATGCTATTTAGCAATTCCTGTATAATGACTTCATTTTTCATTCATACCAAATCAACCTATTGTGAAGGATTAACAATTAAAAAGTAATCAGAGAGACTGAAGCTAACCCCGTCGAAGTACCCAAATTTGGGGGATGGCATTCGTAATCCTGATGGTCTCACGGGAGCCTGAAGGGCACTCACACGTGTTGAGGATTTAGTTGAACTGTTACCAAGCAGACCAAGTTCACGATTTTCTTGTCCATCTGCTAGTTGATTAGCAGAATCATTCCTTGGATCTAAATGAGTGGTGTCACTGCTTAAAATTCTACAAGAATCCATCTCTAGACTGGTCCTTGAGTTACTAGATCTCTGGTTAAGTATGGAAGAAGAAGATGATACTGAAGACCATTCACTAATTGAACTAGCTGGTGAGACACTAGAGGAGATCTTAGTTGACTTCACATAAGCTGAAAGAGTAGATGGTGATGGTTTGGTTTTCAATGCCCCTCTAGGTGGATCTTGGGGGCTAGGACTAGATGAAGCTGAAAAATAGCTGCTGCTCTTGACTGGATTTCTTCTCACTGCCGCCAGTGAAGATTTTGCATGGGCATTGGAGGGCATACTACTGTCTCTATCACTTGAAGTGTGGGACCAAGTAGATTGCACCCTGCTGGTAGTCGAAGATCGCAGTGACGAAGATTTGGATGGCAATGCAGGCTTTGGCAAAGGCCTTTGAACACCACTTAAGATGGAAGGTTTTGGTGGCTGAGCCACCTTCTCTGAAACTGTCATTATCAAGATAATTAGTGATGTTAACACTATTAATTGATTTAATTCTAACAAATCACTAAATGACTAGAGTTCATTTGCAGTACCAAATTTTGAGCTTCTACATTCAGATTTGGAACGATTTCTCACCAAAGCATCCTGCTTTATTACTGAGTCCAGAATAGACCTGCTGATAGCCTTGGGTGGCTTAGGCACTAAATTTGATCCACCGTTCTTAGCCATAGACTTCATCAATTAAAATAAATTGTTGGGTCAGTCATCAATGAGAACAGACTCTGTTGTCTATGAATTTAATAAAATGATGAAAGTAACATTTCAATTTTCTCAATGTAAAGTGGGGAAATGGATCGAAAACAATGCAAAAGTTTCAACACAAACTGCATCTCAAGTCGACTTACATACTGACGAAGCAAATATCATAATATTATTGGTTACATGAGAGATAAATGTCGGGTAGAATATTTTTTTAATATATCAAAATAGGATAAGCAAAAAAATAGGTTTTAAATTAAAATAAACTTGTTAGCAATGTTCTTTAAGTTGATGGTGGACTGGTACCCAAGGTTCATTTCTTCCATTCAACATAATATTAGATCAGATGTTTCAATGTGATCAAGTTTCAAAATAAAAAACTTACCTGTGCCAGATGTGAATGGCCAACATCCAGTTTAACAGCTTTCCCAGATCCTAACTTCAACGTATTCTGTTTTGGCTGATTTTTTGACAACCTAAAAGTTTGCAGACCACTGTTTTTCCTTAAAGTTGGTTTTGGATTCTGTTAGATTGCCATAGTCCAGTCAATAGAACGGCAATAGCTGTTGTCAACAGATAACTTTTCACAATAAAATACCAGACTCACCTTGGTTTCAGAAGAAAGATCGTCCTTTTGCAGAGCTGTTTATCGTAATTGTATCAATTCAAAAATATTTTAGCAAGCGAAGAAGACAATAGGTCAGTGCATGGAATTATATTGGCTCAAGAATAATTCAAAAAGTAAGCTAGGATCATCCCCGAGATAAACATTAAGCAAAACTGGTCAACTGCACATCTAACAGAATGTAACAGTTTCTTTAACAAACTGTTGTGTTGGGACACAAAGCTGTAAAATGGCACCTTCAGGCAACCGCCCCATTTAGATGCTTAAACCAGCACTAAACTACTAAATACGCACAGGATGCAATATCTATTCAAGTAACAAGTTGGTTATTTCTATTTTAACAAAATAAACATGAACTATCAAAATTCAGATCCTGCATCTCCATAATATGTTTGTAAAAGTAAATTAGATCACCAATATTGTATAAAATAATAGCTAGTGACAAGACTGGACATAGCACAATGTGAACATATATTAAATTTAATATTGTACCGTCTCCAACTGCGTTTACTTATAGGATGCAACACCTTGCACATACTTGATGCACAAACCTCCAAAGACTAAACAGCACTAGCTGAACCTAAATAAGATGTCACACTCATAATAAGTGACTTAAAAGATACTATTCTGAAGATAGTTGCTCCCCTCTGATTAATTAACTTAAAGACAGCAGAGCACTGAATTGCAGACAATTACATAAAACCCGAAACATCCCCATCAAGCACCTAGAGTCCGAAGAAAATATCCTTAATTCTTTATAACACGTGAGGAATCAAAAAAATCTAAAACATTATAGAACTGTAAACTCACATGAAATGGCAGTGCCATCTCTCTCCATAGTTTCTATCTTGATGCTAGCACATGTTGAGTTGGGTGCCTTTTTGTTGGATCTCTGAATGGAAGCTCTAATGTCGCCAAACAAGTCATTTTCGAGACTATCTACTGTCAAAATATCAGTTTCAAAAGTGGGTATGGACTCATTTGACTCTGAAACATCTTCTTCAATTCTAGGCAATAATTGCTCCTCATTTTTTTCGGGTGCTTTGAGCATGGTGGATAATTCTTCTGGATCCAGAACACCTAAACATCGCAAAATTGATAAATTACCAGCTGCAAGTAGTGGTAGGGATGGTTTCAAAAAGATTATACATTTGAGCTTCATTTGACAGATAGTACCTGCACTAGTAAAGAAGGCACTGTCCCAGGCTAGACTTTTACGCAAGTTATACTTCCCTTTCCTGTGGGTTATTTCGGGTTCTGTTGTTTCATGAAGTATGGGAAATTGCTCGATGGCACAATCAGTGCCATCTCCTCCTTCGGCACTAGCATCCCCAGGAAAGTCAAAAGTGTTGAGGTCTGCAAGATTTTCTGAATGAAAACAACCAAAACTGTCTTAAGAGACGCAAAATCAATAATCACAGATTTATATAGCATGACCTAGACTAAGATCATGGCACTGAATTCAACAAAAAAAACTTGCATCACCATGTGAGGCTTCGTACTTCGATTGAGTAAAACTACATACCCTAAAAAAACCTAAATAACCTTATTGCATTCACATTCTGGGATCCTAGTACTGTATACTTTTACATACACAGGAGTGTTCAGACACAAAAATATACAACCCACACACACGGGGACGATCATCTATCTCACCACCCCAATTAAAGCAGCATAAAAATTCAAGAAATCACAAAAAATGTACCTGAAAACTGAAAATCATTTTGAGACGAAAGATCAATGAGACTGATGTCTATGGCTTCGATGTCAATCTTCTCAGGCAAATCGATCTCCATTTTCGCAATGGATCAGAAATTGCCTGCGATCCTAGAATCTGAATCTAGGAATTAAACTCGTAGGGTTTGATGGGAGACTCTAATGGGGAGTGTACAGGAAGATGAAGCCAGAGCGCAAAGGGGAAAGTTTTTGAATTGCCTAGAGGCGGTTTTTTCTGAATTAGAATTTAGAATTAATTGTTTCAAAAAAATAAAATTAGAATTACACTATACAACTGATAACTTGTATATTATTGCATATAAACTATGTAGCGTCATATAAATAATATCTACACTATAATATTTATTATTTTGAATGAATTTCTTTCCTTAGTTTTAAAAGATAAAATGACATATTAACACATGATTGACTTAAAAAATATAATTTTTATTACATAATGTCATGTAAATAATTATCTAAACACTATAAGTTTTATTATTCTTAAATTAGAATTTATTTCCTTAATTTTAAAGATAAACTTACATATTATTAACATATGATTGAATTAAAAAAATTTAATTTTAAATCAAAATGCAATACTCAAAAATAACTATTTTACGAGAAAAAAAACTATTTTATGATATCATTATAATTTGCATTAAATTTCTTCACATCAAAAGTTAGTTACTATCGCGTTATATACTAATAATTCAATCATAAGCATATTTCATCTATTTTGGTTGGGTTATTATTTATCTCGCATTAATTTAATCATAGCATATTTATTCACGTCAATTAAATCTTTAATTATTTATCTCAAGTCATTAAAATTATTAATATAAATTATAATAGTATATCTCATCATATTTTTTTATTAGTTTTTATAAATGTTAAAAATAAATTTTAACATTTATCTCAAATTTAATCCGTCATACTAAATATATATGCTATTGATCTTATCCTACCATCCTATCCAAATAATCAATATAAAAACTTTAAATTTTTATTTAAATATACTCGTAAAAAAAAATATTTTGAATCTTTTAAAAAGTCTAAATGCTGAAATCTTCGAGATTTATGCTCTCGGATTTAAAAACGGACCATATTATTATTCTCTCATCATTGTAATTTTTAATTTTTTCTCATAATTTTTATAAAAAGAGTGACTCAAATGGTTTCCTTTTAATTCGAATGACAATTTGATGACGGTCCTTTCATTGGTTGAAGAAAGGGCCTTTGTGCATGAAGGGACGAAACTATTTTAAAGATAATTTGCAGTTGGCAGAAGTAATCCGTGAACAAATTACTCATAAGCCATACAATTGTTTCATTTTATTCGTCATTTACAAGGGGCATTTTTCCTACGATCACAAAAACTTTCGACGGTTTTAAAACTGTTGCGCCTCGTTTCCCTGCGATGGAGATGATGCATGCTCAAAAAATAATCTTTTTGCAAGTGATGATGATGCCTTCAGCATCTACAAAAGCAGGTTTTAACATGATTCGATCAATTCCTAGTTAAAGAAAGTAGAGTTATCATAGCTCTGACCGAAAATCCGCACAATATGCAATAGAAGTTGGCACCCAATTACTTCTACAACAGCAGACATAACCACAGGATGAAGGCACAAGGAAGTTGAAAATTTGAAGGCCGTCATTCTTTCATTTTCATTCTTCAGGCAAAGTTCAAATATCCAACACTGGAGATTCACAGAGCATCAAAATGATTACCCAACTTCAATGGCAGAAAATGACTCGTTATATGGTCACGTTTCATCAGAAACTTCAAGAAATTTGGCCATCTTGCAATGGTGGTAACTTTGACAACGCCCAATCTGGTGACCTGTTCAACCATAATACTTCTCCCGTCTCTTTGTGCTTGAAGTCGGGAGCTTTTGGATTCTTCTTCTTTGATCGGTTATCCCACCATTTATCCGGATTCTCCACCAAGTTCTTCCAAGGATCATCCCACTTTTCAGCCCTTTTTCTTTCATCTGTCTGTGGAACTGCTGGTTGTTTCTTGTCAAAGATTGGTTTCACATCAAACTCCAATTTTCCAAGTCCAGCCAACACCCATTCTGGAGCCCGATTGATCCAAAGACTCTCATTAGTTGCCTTATGTTTAAAATCTGGGAACTTTTCTTTAACCAATCCATTAGATTTGTGCCCACGATAATCCCACCACTGCAAGGGATTTATGACCAGATCCCTCCAAGAATCCCCATCTTTATGTTTGGGAGCAGTCTCTCCACTCATCTGCTTTCCTTTTTCAAGCTTAGAATTATCGTTTAAGACCATTTCACCTTTGTTTCCAACATGCAAAGATTGAACGGATCCTGCTGCCTCAGAATCATCAAAAACTGGTGGTTTTACAGATTCCAGAGCAAAATTCCCAGAATCCCATTCATTTTTCATGCCCAAACTCTTCGTCGAGCTTTCGAACGACCCCGTCCATGCCGAATTTACAGTCGCATGGATGTCGCCCCCAGCATGGCCACTTTCAGAAGAAATGTCCACCTCTAACTTTTTATCCACGGGACTAAAAGCCTTATCAAGTTCATAGATTGAGACCTCTTTTGTTTTCCAGGCATAATTCGAAATATTCATTTTCAATCCCTCCACAAAGTTGAGATTTTCCGCCAAAACATGAAACTTCCCAAGATCCTCGCTCAACACCAATGGCATTTTATCCACACTCAGCTGTCCAGAAACAAAAACAAAATCATTCTCCTTGACATGACGAGCCACGACATGAGCCAAATCACCCTCAAATACTACCGGGATCAACAAAGAGTTCTTATCACCGTCACGCGAAATGACTGTAGCAGCCCACTGTTTCCCATCATAAGAGCACTCGAGCTTCACCGGAATCCTCACACGACCAATTATATTCACAAAATTTGCAACCTTTGCTTGATATGGAATCTCTCTCGGCCGAGGCCATAGAGTCGGTTCTTCCACTTTTTTCTTGACCCTCTGAGAAAAAGTCGACGACGGTTCAGAAGATTTCTGCGTTTTCCCCTTGCTAGTTTTGTGGGTGTTATCAGCAGTTCTGGTGGAATAGAGATAGGATTGTTGAAGGGAAGCAATGTGGTTGATGAAAAAGAGATACTTTCTTGGTGAAGAAGGAGGAATAACGAGACGGGCAGACGATTTTGCTCTAGCTAAGCGATTCATGGCGATACGGGAGGGGGACGGGAGAATTGCTTGGTTAGGGTTTTGGGTTTTCGACGATACAGGCCGTGTGTCAAAACAACAACCCGCTTTATGTTGATTAGCGACTTTAACAAAAATTACAGTGCTTCCTACATCTGAACACAAATTCGGGTCAGCTTTGGATCTTACCAATGGATCAATGAGCCGGCCCACTTCTTGCCATAGATTTCTCTAATCCATAAAAGAAATATACACAAGATGTAACCAGTAACAAAAGAGTGCAATGAGATACTTGAATAAATTCAAACTCATAAAAAAATTAGGATTTTGCATTTACTAGTATGATTATCCGGAATTCTCCTAAGCAAGTCGTTGTATCCGTGAGGAAATAAAAAATTAAATATCATGGCATAAAAGTGATGATGCTTACCAACCGAACACTGCATATCAAGAAAATGATAGCTTAAACAACAGTTATGATGGAAATCATGGGTCGATCCTCGTGATCACATTTTAATTATCACTTAAGCGATCCAAATTTAATATATCAAATTAGCTACTATGTATATATAATCTTAAAAAATAGATATGCATATGTATCATGGAAAAGATAAAGATGACTTCTCAGATATAGATTGTGCTTTTGGGCGTGAATTTCTTGAAATATAATGCATTTAACAATGTACAATTTTGCTATTTTAAGGTTTCTTGAAATGGAATCATGGTAAGGACTGCACTAGTATTAGAATAATCTTTTGATACATTTGTATGATCATCTGTTAAGGAAGTAGTCCAGTTTTGGTGTGATGATCAAAGATTGCATATTCCCAGCTGAGATTTACATCTCATTCTTTCGTTTTCGTACATGGCTCAGTAAATAAGGCTGCCGATTAAATCACTTTTCTCTTGTTTTTACACATAGTTAAGTGAATTTTATATCTTATTATTTTATTATTATATATAACTGCCGCTCAGTTTATATTACACTGACTATGAGGAGGCATTAACGTCATATCAGAAACTAACAAAAACTAAAATCCAGAAATTATAAGAAAAAGCCTACCCCTTCAATCTCAATCCCCTCCCACACAAAAACAAACCAGAGAAGACACATGTAAAACACAATACGTAGGCAAAATAAGGGTAGCAGAGACTAAATTTCACCTATCGGAAACTGCAGGTTTCTGTGATATCCATGCATTTTTAGTGTAAAGATGAAATCTTTATCGATGGCAGTCTCGAGTCCAAGCAGGGCGAGGGCGGAAAATTTTCCTCCGCCATTGATGAGGTTCGTGGGAAGCAGAAGCAGCGGCAGGCCGCGTGCAAGCCCGATGCTGATGGGCAAAAAGAACGCGATTGGTGTGATTGAAACTACACAAGAGCCATCTTCTCCTAAAGTAACTTGCTTCGGCCAAGTCTCCGCTCGCCGCTCCGCCAATGCGAAGGCAGGCCATCGTCCCTGGTGGCGGCAAAAGAAAATCTCATCTTGCAGCAAAGTCAGTTCAAGATGTGACAGCTGGTTTTCGTCTGTAAGTCTGGTTATAGGAAAGAAGTGGATGCAAGAGAGGATTCTTCCAGGGCTAATTCTAATCAGAAATGCCAAAAGAATGACAATGGCGCTTCCGCTGATAAACGTTGCAGTGGTGAGAGTGAGGTTGACGGTGTGAAGGGTGAAAGTAACGAAGATTTCGTTTTCTGCCCACCCAAAAATGCACTGATCTTGACTAGATGCAGATCGGCTCCTTACAGATCTTCATCTTTGGCAGCAAGAATTTGGGGGACCCCATTTGAACCAGCTGGAATGGAAGCGGCCAAAACCAAAATCGAGGCAAAAACAGAACAACCACCTCATCTCTGTCCAGAGAATGCCGCGGGGGAATCAAGAATTAGCCACGAAAACAGTAGAAAGTTGGAAAATGAAAATGGAAGTATAGAAAATAATAATCAAGATTCGAAGGGAACCGAACAAGGTGAAGTAGTTCGTCCTCCACTGCTGACGAGATGTAGATCAGAACCAGCTAGAACAGGTGAGAGGCTTATTAATCCAGAGCAGTTTTTGGTGACGGTAACAATTAAGTAATTCATGGGATAATTTGCTTAAATAAATGGACAGTGATTTCGGCTCTGCTTCTTTGCGACAGAGAATAATGTCAATCGATGTTGTATCTAAAATTTTTGCTACATTTTTTGTGGAAGGATTATCATGAAAACTGAATATATATGCCATGCCCAGACACTTTTGCGTTTTAGATTTTTTGCTGAAAACATGAGCAAAGATCTAACGAAATGGGAAGACTTATACCGTGAAGTCTCATACCAAGTTACATTCAGGTTGTGAAAAGGATCGAGTACTACATCATCCTAAGATTTCATCTTGTTTTTCAATTTGCATCCAATTGTTTGTGTTAGTTCTTTTGAAAATGGAATGCAACATAATAGTGACGCGATCGCATTTATAAGACAAATATCCTATTGCTTTTTTAAAAAAAAAAATACTTTTTTAAATACGAACATTCATTTAATTTAATTTGAGAATTATACTTTTAGACCTCTAGAATCAAATATATGGTTACAATTTTCACCTTCTCGGTTAGGAATTCTTAAAGGCATCAAAAGAGAAGGGGGCTACATTTGAGGGTAATGATGGCATTTTTCAAATGTTATTTTGGTTAGGTGGATCATTATACTAAAATAATTTGGTCGAATGGAATGAGGACTTGAAGAATTTTTTCGTGACTTGTGACCTGCATACCGTCATTATTTCTAAGGAAGGAACTAAAAACACGAAGCACATCGAAACGTTGGAATGAAATTTTAGACTTTTAAGTTTGATTGAGATTACTGGTAGCATATGAAAAGGAAAGGCTTGAGTCCTAACAGCTTCTTTTTTACAAAAGGTACTCCGAAAACAAAGCGAACTCCCCTCGAAAGAAGTCCACCAGCAGCGAAACTATCATCACTTGCTAACAAGACCTCCAATTATGTCTCCCATCTTCTTTTTCATCATCGTTGTGTTTTTGAATTCACCAATTTTCTTGAATTAAGTTCGATCTATTTTCACTTTCAGATAACTTCAATGCTCTAGGCATATCCAAATTGTTCAGCACATTAATTTTATCGATGCGAGAATTTTAGCTCCCAATCTGAAATTAAATAAGAGTTCAACTCATTGATTTTCTTAGGGCGAGTTCAGCTTACCCAGTATTCCGGGTCATTCAGCATAATGAGCTTCGAAGCTTTTTAAAGTTATATTGGAATAATAGCATACCCCACATCACTAAAAGCCAAAAATCAAAGCGAAAGGTAATATCATGAACAAAAGCAAACAACCTTCTTCCTTCTCAGTCAATAGGCAAAGCCGAGAGTCTAATTCTAATCTCAATGAAGTTTCTTTCCATGCTGGATGACATTGAAGGCCCTAAAATGATGCAATGGCTTTTGACAAAGTTTTCAACATTTAAAGTCTAAAGAACAACAACCTGACTTCCTAGGAAAACATCCCAAGTTACCTCAGTCTATTCTCCAGGAGCAGATACACCTTGCTTCAGCCTTTCCCTCTTCATCTTCTTTTTTGAAACAGGCTTCTTTTTCTTCGGAGGGAGGGTTTTCTTGGCGTATGTGTAGAGAGCATAGTTTCCAATAAGGAATGTCAAGAGCAACCCACCTATGACAAGCAGGACAATTAAGCCTGGATTGAATCCCTTGGCCTCAATGTCCTGGGCAATGTCTTTCTGTTGATCCAATGAGTGAGAAATAAAGAACAGTGAAAAACAGCCAAAATTTTTAAATCATACAACTGCCTAGTTTACATTAATTGAATGCAATATGTGGTTCAGGCAGAAGGACGCAACAGATTCATGCTGAGGAAACTATTACCTACTTGCTTTTGGAATAGCTTTAAGGAAATGATGAGCTGATATGATATGCAGATGCCTCAACTACAGGGAAACTCTCGAAAGAGGTCACTTTCTGAGCCAAAAGCAAATAATATTGTCCTACAACTTCTCATCCTAAAAATATAACCCAGTTTCCAGTTTTCAATGCAAAATGCGAATCAAACTAAGTACACGGGACATGAGGAAATGAGCGTCATCGAGAATATATAATCATGTGGATGCTTTACACATTGATTATTTTACAACAATATACATCTAAGCCTGCCATTTGTAAAATAAACCTAGAGTTGAGTGCTAGAGCATGATATAAAATGAGGAAATATTCTAGATGTGAGAATCAGTTTTCAGCCGTATGTCAGGTGATGGGAGTAGGGACAAACTAACCACCCAATCAATCAATGAATGAATCCATCCATGTATAAAAATTTAAAAAGCATCCACTTTAAGGCATCAATAAATTACATAAAGGATTCTTAATCTCCTATCCAAGTTTGAAGACAGCTTTCATTAATGCCAAAAAGTACACTTCCCTATCCAGTGGTGGGGAAGTCACATGATTGCAAAAAGGAAAAGATGAGGAAAAAATTAACAAAAAAAGATTAGCCTCGTAAATGCAAAAGAAATTCTTCCAATCAATAAAAAATGAACTTAAAATCAGATCAATCAAGCAGATTTAAACTGAATATGGAAAGAAATTCATAGTGTCAGAATTTGATTGATGTCGTGGCAACAGAATTTTGTTTTCATCCAAGAATAAAACTTGCACAGTCACCAGATGCAAGTCAATTATACATTTTACATGCATCTCACAATAAAAGAACCACACACATTATAGACTTGAAATAAATCCCAGAGGACCAAACAAAGCCATACCAACGCATAGGAAATGAATACTAAACAAACCATGTCACATTTAATCCATATATCAGGAATACTAAACAAACCATATGTCAATTTTGAACCATATATCAGGAATCTTTATTTTACCACCCAGGACTCCAGATTACCATAAACTATCCAGGCATAAGATGATACACAATTCTTGACCCCTTCTTTAAAAGATACAATGTCTAGTAAAAATCGATTCTTTCTCACATAATGAGCTCAATCATCTGTATTGAATTCTAAATCAATTCTCCAATAAGAACAGTTCTCGTCCTTCGACGAACCAAAAGCATGCAACAGAAATCCCATCTACCCATCAATTTCGCCAGAAAATTCAATAAACCAAAAGCATTCAAGCAAATACCGATAATCCACAGATCTTCGATCAAATCAACTCAATCAATTCCAAGAACAGCAGATCTACAAATATGGGCAAAGATCGAGCTGAATTTGACGGGGAAAAAATTACCACTCGATCAAATGACGGAGGCACGAGGTCGTCAAAATCTGCTTCGTAATCCATTGACCTCTACGTTAACAAGAACACTGATCAAGAAAAGTAGGAGAAATCGATAAGATCGGAACGGGAAAAACAGGAGAAATAAGTGACGGTGGGTCTTTCGATTAAGCACGTATTTGTGGAAATTCTGCCACCTTTATTTAATATTTTATGAAATGATCCATATGATGTTAGCCCAAAGGAAGATTGAAACTTGTGAGGCCCAAGATAATATTATATTGGGCCTACCCTTTAAAATTGAAACTTTCATTTTTTTAAGCAAAAAAAGTGGAAAATTCGTGCAATGTGCATACATGTATGCTTGTTAATTATTAATAATCCATTAACGAGTTAACTTCCTATATAAAGGTATATTGATCCATACAGGTGATAAATTGAGGGATATGCATGAGTAGGTAGGGTCCGGAGGAGAGAACTCATATAACGGACTCATTCCCAGAGCATATCCCACAATATTTCAGTGGGGAATATACTCCACACGAGAATCAAACCTATGAAGTCGAGGAAGTTATTCCCACGTCACCGCAGGTCTTACCAACTCGTCTGTGCCCTAGGGACAGTTAATTAATATCTCTTGGACAGATGGTTAGAGGCCATAAAGTCGCATTGATTTGATTGTTGGATAAATTTATATAGAGTATGAACCGAATTTATAAATATCCGTGAGGATTTGGAAATTGAAATATACTCAATATTAGTGTCATTTACAATTTATGTTTCAAATTCCTCCATAACCAGATTTTCACCCTTATGAAAAAAATGAATATGAAATTTATAGCTTAACGAGCAACTCAATTTCAATTTGTTTTTACCAATAATCCCCTTAACCAAATACACCAACGCAGTTTCAAAACCCATTAGAGTTCAAAATACAATTTACATAGTTTAAATATAAAATATCTACATTGCAATATATTAAAGAATTTATTTTATCTGCTGAGTAATTGTTTTTCTTTCTTCCTTTTCACACTGTTTTCATTTTCCCCGAAACCAACTATTTTATTCCTTTCTCCTATCTCATTCTTCCATTTCCTTCTTTCCATTTCTTTTGTCAGATTTCAGACTTCTATCACAATCCTCACCCTCAGTTCATCATTATTGAATGGAATTTTGATCAAACGCAGTTTATGAAAGAGATTTAAATATCTGCATATGACAATGAATTGAATATAATGCAATATCTAGCGAATAAAATATTCAACGTGCACAATAAAAATTATCTCGTCAAAATATTTTTGAGGGGATAAGATCATAATCCCATTGTCGATATAGCTCCTGTCAAGAAAAGGAAAACAGGAAAGAAAATAGATTGTGTAGTAATATATAGAATGTTATTCTGAAAAAACGATAAAATTATTTATGGATAGATTAGAACGAAAATTGCGTGTTATTAACAACACACAAGAGGATCTTTATATATCCATGGTTTAAAACGAAATCAGCGATACAAAAGAATATCACGCGAAATTCCAATCGATTTTGTAGGCCTGTACACACATAACAAAGTCAATTGACGATAGGGAGCTTGTATTTAATTCACAAAATTTTGCATATTACGAAACAAGAAAACAAACCCTTGATCCACGAAGACACTTGCACGAAGCCAGTCACAGATTTTTCGTCAGGAACAGAATTGTGCGGAGAAGGGGAAAAAAGAAAAGAACTCATTCGGATTATATGATCTCTGTACAGTTTTAACAATATTGATAGTAACGATTTTAGTGTATACTTTGTTGGGTCCGGAGAGATGATGAACTCTGCGACGAGTAATAATATGATGTCTTCGGCATCCGCGTCGGGGAACAACGCACAGTCGCCGGGTTTGAAGACTTATTTCAAGACCCCGGAAGGAAAATACAAGCTTCAGTATGAGAAGACCCATCCAGCGATTGGTCAACAGTATCCTCAAGGCAAAACTGTCGTTCAGGTTTGTTGATTTCTGCTTTTTAGGGTTTCAATCTTATGTTTTCGTTGTCCAGCCAATCTTTTTTGGCAATTTTTGTATGTTGGAAATTGGAAACTTATCGGTTTAGTGTAGATTTTGGAATGGTTTAAGTAGTCCATATCCATCTTCCGGCTCTTGAAATGGTTGTATGTAATTTGCATAGTCGTGAGCGGAGCTATGTATGATTGCTATAACAATTGAATTATTTTCCGATTATGTCCTAAAGTTTGATGCTTTTGACTTTTGGCGCGCTCTCAAGGTTAAAAAGGAAAGGCTTTACCAAATAAGATGTTCTGTGGTACTAGATAACTTGCTCTTAGTGAATGTGACTTGTAGGCAGTTTGAAGCTGCTAAATGAATATTTTCAAGGTTGTTGGTCAGGTCACACTGGCTCACCTCAAGGATAAGCCAATGCAGACACCATCACAGCCATCGTCAAGTTTGGGTGTTAGCAGTGGCATGAGATCAGCGGCAGCAAGGTTATGGAGTGGTGGAAATGGTAGTAGGGCTCTTAGTTTTGTTGGAGCAAATGGAGGTAAGTCGGTCAGTGGTGCTAGTAGTAGAATAGGATCATTAGGCGCGTCAAGCTCGAATAATGTGGTTGGGAATTCAAACTTTGATGGAAAGGGGACATACTTGGTGTTCAATGCTGGTGATTCAGTTTTCATCAGCGACTTGAATTCGCAGGATAAGGTTATTTGATGGTTTTCTTTTTTAAGTTTTAACTTTTAAATTCATAATGGTGTTGATTTTGAGAGGTCTTTTATTTTTCACAGGATCCTATAAAGTGTATGCAGTTTAATAACGTATATCCGGTTTGTCATGCATATGACCCTGATGCAAAAGACGGGCATGATTTGCTTATTGGTTTAAGCACAGGAGATGGTGTGCTTCTTCTCTCAAAACTTCTAATGGACTATCACGAATAACACACTTTTCACTGCATTATATTTTTGGTTTCATTATTTTGTAGTCTATTCAGTGTCACTAAGAGAACAGCTACAAGATGTTGGGAAGAAGCTTGTTGGGGCTCAACATTATAATAAAGATGGTTCTGTTAACAATAGGCAAGAACATGACTCTTGTTATGATCTCTTTCCCAAGTTATACTTCGTTCTGCATTAAATTTTTTTTCTGTGATACTTGGAAGAAATGTGGTTATCATCTTCACTTCATTTATTTTACGTTTTGAGATCTTACTCACAGTTTATCATTAAAGGGATTCCCTAACCTTCCTGGATTGTACACAACTATTGACCTGAACTATTATTCCAATTTCTTCCCATGGATTGAGCTACTTTGTATTTACTATATAGCCATATGAGTGTTTTTTGGAGTGTCCTAAATTCAAATCTAATCTGATTTATTCTGTTTTATCATGAAATATAGTGCGTAGTATATTGAAGACATGGAATTGTTTAGCTGATCCATTACTCCTTTTTCTTTTCAACAGTCGTTGCACCTGTACTGTGTGGATTCCTAACAGTGATGGATCATTTGTAGTTGCTCACGCGGATGGAAATATGTATGTTTATGAAAAGGCAAGTTTTGAAACGAATAAGGTTCATGCTCTTGTGGCCATGAGGCCTTTGCCCAATAGTTAAGGTTGAGGCCCTGAGACTGTTGGTCTCAGGTTCGATTTCCGTTGTATGTGGGTAGTTGTCCTATTTTATTTGTTTCATATAATTGTATTTGTGAACATTTATTGTATTTGTACTCACAAAAAAAGGTTCATTCTCTGGTGGCTGTGTTGTGAAATTTATATATGCCTTTCAGAACAAAGACGGTTCTGGTGATCCTTCATTCCATGTGATCAAGGACCCTACTCAATTTTCTGTCTCACATGCACGCTACAGTAAGGTATTGGTTCTTGTTAATATGCTCTGAACCCCCCCACCCCCCTTTTTTAGCATTTTCACCTACTATCTACTCTGATTTTCCAAGTTTTCTATATTTTTTCCATGCAATGGTAAATTGTGAACAAGTTGTTTTTCTATTATTTCTGTCGAAGGTTACTCTCTTGCATTACCTAAAAAAGGTTATAAATCTTATAATCCTTCATTAGTTTTTTTCCTGAACCTGAAAAATGGTTAAGTTCATTGTGTAGACCCTCATTAGCCTCTGCAAATTTTTAGCTGGGTCCTAAAATCACTGAATAGCACAAACAGAGACAACATTTTTTCGGGGGGAGGGGGAGGGGGAGGTGTGGGGGGGAAGGCGGTTTGCAATGCCTTTACAGAAGTCTTCCGTCACAGGGTTAAACTTTCTGAGTTGAGAGATATGTTTGTTTGCTTGTTAAGTGATGGCGACATCAATAAAGAAAAGGTTAAGTATTTTGTTGTAGATAGACGATCTGAAAAGTTCTTATAATGCATATTTGTCAGGACTTAGGTTTTCATTATTGTAAAGTTGGAGTTTACTGGAACTGATTATGTGGTTCACTGCAGAATCCTGTTGCTAGATGGCATATATCCCATGGTGCAATAAATTGCATTGCCTTTTCAAGTGATGGATCTTATATAGCAACCGTTGGAAGGGATGGTATTGTCATCTTCTTACGCTGTTCAGCTATTTCAAATTTTCACACGTGAAAATTTGTCTCCAACCGCCTGTCAACTTCCTCTTTCATTAATAGGCTAAGAAATGTAGTTAATGCAGGTTATCTTCGAGTCTTTGACTACAAAAATGAGCAACTGATATGTGGTGGAAAAAGCTATTATGGAGCTTTACTGTGTTGTGCGTGGAGGTGGGCATTCCTATTTTCTGGTTTGAATTGTTATTCTTCGATTCCCAACAATACTGCTTCTGCAAGACATTGTATGGTCACTATTAAAAGAAAATGAGGTTACTAATGGCAAATGGAACAACAGTATGGATGGAAAATACATATTGACCGGAGGTGAAGATGACCTAGTTCAAGTCTGGAGTATGGAAGATCGGAAGATTGTGGCATGGGGCGAGGGACACAACTCATGGGTGAGAGTTCTGTGATTAGCTATCCATTAGATAGTTATCTCTAGTTTACTTCGATAAATTATCGGCAACTTGTTCTGAAAAGCCATCTTTAATGTGTACAAATGGTGATATTTTTCTGAATGGACTTTCCAGAACTAGTTACGTTCTTTTCTTTTACTCCATCTATTTATTGAGTCTGCATATATAAATGTTGAACTGTTGGTAGAACTAATATGCATGTGCCAGAAGTCATATTTATTGTGCTACTAAGATTCCAGCTTATTATTTCTGCTGGAAAAACTAGCCTGTAAAACAACTAGACTCGATGTAGACCAAAAGAGCTGCTCAATGAACTATTAGTGCACGATACTTGTATGGCATATATAAATGTTGAACTGTTGGTAGAACTAATATGCATGTGCCAGAAGTCATATTTATTGTGCTATTAAGATTTCAGCTTATTATTTCTGCTGGAAAGACACTTGCATAACCTGTTAAACAACTAGACTCGATGTAGACCAAAAGAGCTGCTCAATAAGCCATTTAGTGCACGATACTTGTATAGCATATATAAATGTTGAACTGTTGGTAGAACAAATAAGCATGTGCTAGAGGTAATATTTTGTGCTATTAAGATTTCAGCTTATTGTTTCTGCTGGAAAAACACTTGCGTAACATTTTAAATAACTAGACTTCAATGTAGACCAAAAGAACTGCTCAATAAATCATTTAGTGCATGATAATTGTACAGCAGTAAAAGTAGCATTGATGAAGTACTCTTTTTTTAGTAACAACCATATTAATCAGCTGGATCAGGGTGTGGTTTTTTGTGCTTATTTTCTTGTGGACATTGATGACCTTATTTACATATGCTCTCGACAATGGCAGGTTAGCGGTGTGTCATTTGATTCATATTGGTTGGCACCAAATTCTGATGGCGTAGCTGAAAATATTGTATATCGTTTTGGCTCAGTTGGTCAGGTATTGAAGTTGAATTGCTTTAAACATGATTAGTCAATTTATGAATTAATGAATTGCAGTCTGTAGTAACTTTCTCATCATGGTTGATGTGGCAAACCCTTGTACACCTTAATATGGCAACAAAAGGATTTAAAAAACACCTCAAATTGTCAAGTTGTTATCATATTCCTGGAATACAGGCTGTAAACATTGAAACTACAACCTTTTGATCTTGCTCAAAATAACTTCTATTTCTTCCAAACTATAATTTTGCATCTTCCGAGGAGTCTCGGACATCTATAACATGGACAAGGAACCATGTGTTTTATTTGGAGTAACATTTTCCCTGTGCAGGAGCTTGTCCAGGTTCACTGTTTTGTAATTTTGTCCCCTTTTTTCCTTCCTGCATAGGATGTCCAACTCCATGAGTTGGTTTCTGGCCTGACTTCCTTTTGTATGTTCTTTCTTGCAATGTTCTTGAAATCGAGATCACATGGTATACTAATATTTTATTTCTATTAGATTAAGTTAATCTAACCAACTTCTATTCCATCAAGTTACCTTTTAGAAACAGATTAAGAGGATGCTTATCTACTAGATCCCACATCTTGAGGCTTATTTATCAATATTTTATTCCTCAAAACGTTCTTATTTATGTAATGAAACGTTTATGTGAGGTACATTTATTTCAGTGAGGAAGAAGCAGCTTCTTTTGATAGAGACCTATATGTCTCTCCTGCACACATGACTTCCCATCGGGTTCTTCCCTATCTCCATCGCTCTTTGTAACATATGGAAAACTTTATATTTGTGCAGGACACACAATTACTTTTATGGGATCTTGAAATGGATGAACTTGTGGTACCAGTACGTCGTCCACCAGGTGGGTCTCCCACATTCAGTACCGGAAGCCAGTCAGCTCACTGGGACAGTGCTTGCCCTGTCGGCACCTTGCAACCTGCTCCAAGCATGAGAGACATCCCAAAACTCTCTCCCCTAGTCGCTCACCGTGTTCACACAGAGCCTCTTTCTGGTTTGATATTCACTCAAGAATCTGTTATTACCTGTAGCCGGGATGGACACATAAAAATTTGGACGAGACCTGGTTCCCCTGAAAGCCATTCAAACAACTCTGATTCTCTTTTGACCTCAAGCTTGAAAGAAAAGCCATTAATATCATCCGGGAAAGTGGTAAGTCCTCGGTTCAAACAATGACGATAATGATCAATCAATTTACAAAAAAGAAAAACAACTGTGTGAATGCTAATTGGGTTGAGGAATGCGGCCTTTGGGATTCTTTGCAGAGTTCTTTTGTGGATTGACTGAGCATATGCGTTACTCATGTATGCTCTCAATAAAAACTAACAGATAATTATGTGGCCAACCAATTAGCCCTGTAGTGGAGCGGCAGGTTCGAGTTAGATTTTGGGTTCGAGTCCTACCGGTGCTTGAGATGATTATTGTATATGGGCTAAAATATCATTGGATTTTGTTTGAGATTGAGATAGAAAGCACAAGCCTTTTGTAAGTATGAGAAGATGTCCAAGAAACATTGTTGATGAAAAATAATCGAGTTGTTCCTCTTTTAAAATTGTTATCCCTTTCCCGTTTTGCTCATGGATCAGAATAGCTGTTGGTGATAGTGTTTTTTTTTCCTCCTTTTATCATTATTTTTTAATGTTTCATGCTGCGACAAGGGTTATGAAAACTGAGTTTCGGGAATTTTGTCTTTTTGGAGTTCAATTCTTGTGTAAGTTATGGATCACCGTTTTCCTATTTTAGTTTATGAGGGTAAGCAACCTCTACGAGGATCCGATTACTTTTTTGTTTTTATCCACCATTAGTTTTTCTTTATTGTTTCATTTTTTACAGTGCATATGTAATTGGATATGCCAAAGCTTTCGTCATTGAATCATTTCGAACAATCACCATCGATTGCCTGAAACATGAAATAATTTAATATCATTTAGTGACGTAACGTTTAGGAACCCCCAAATTTCGGATCACTCACCCCACGAAAGGCTCGACTCGGGCATCGCTTTGCACACTTCACATGACACAACAAATGACGAGTGGATACCGAATATAAAATTAAACAATGAAATATTGTATCGGTTCCCTTATTAAATATTATATAGAATTCATATATGAAGTATATTAATCATGATTTACTTTCTAAACTTTTAAATAAAGAACACTAGTGACAAGCTTAACAGCATTATGAAAGAGAATTTCAATCAAATGTCACAATCCTGCTGATTTACAGTAGACGGCTGCTTAACCTTAAATGAGCATGAAGCTTGTTTCATGTTGATCTGAACTCGAGATTATGCAAATTCTGGAACCATCGGCACATACCGGGAGCCAGAAAATTCCAAGGGCCAACACCTTTTCAAAGTCCAAAGGCCGCCCTCTGCACATAGTCAGGGCGCCTTTTGCTGGGCAACCGAATGAGCCCGGTAATCTGTAGCTCGGTCACTGCCCTGCAGAATTCAGCTCTATACAGTATGCAATTAAGGAGATCAGTGGCAGTATTGTGTAAATCTGCTGGCATAAGTAACCAAAAATGTTCCATAAATTTCAAATGAACAATACAGAAAAGAAGGGCGAGGATACTGAATTGAAGCATTATTCTGGCGTTCAGGTTCCTTGGAACTCTTTCGTTTTTTAGGTGATGGTGATGGCGATAACTTTAACCTCTTCTTGGCTTGTGACATCGGGGATGAAACAATGGCTCTAAAAGAGTTAAACCATTCATGGACATTGATGTGATCGCCATGTTCTTGAGCCAGAGAATACCTGTACAAGAAAATAAAATTACTTGAGAGAAATTACCATGAAATGCCAGCATAGCAAAGTTCAAAATGTCGACATTCAAGTGGAACGTTGCTGTTAAAGAGGTGGATAAGTAGTACTTACATTATCGAGGTATCATGCATGGATGGTAACGGCCCACTACCTTTCTTGCAGCAAGAACACTGGAGGCAATTCCGAGACTCTAAAAGGTCAGTCTGAATTCTTCTTCTAGGATCTCCTATCAAAGCCTATCGTAAACAAAATACAAGTAGCAAAACAATCAGCATAAAGGTATCTGTTTGAAAAATTCTACACATGATAATGATTTTAGATGATTCTACCACCTTATTTGATGCATAATTTTGCTAAATTGCTTTGCCGAAAAACTTTATATCCATCGATAATTCACGTCTGCCAAACAATATACAAACAAATGGATACATCTACCAATCAACTTGTAGAAGTCAAGATTTAACTTAACTGCTTGAAGTGTGTGAACATTATTGAAGAAGAATATTTCATTGAAAGGTACACTTTCAATGGGCTTCATATCCCTGATTTTTGGGCAAAAATTCATGAGTCAGAAATTTTGTAATTAACTTTAGAACAGCGTATAGAGTACAAGAAATCAGTGATATAAAATGATCAAAGAAAAACTTATGCTTTCACTTGGCATTCCAGATATTTGTTGTCCACATTTGAGTTATGTAAACAAACCCGAAATTTATGTTAAGCATTAATATGAAATACAGTTAGACAGTGTAAGTATTGATCCCTATATAACCAGAAATTATTTTTGTCAAACCATATATTAGGCTACCATTTATTCCTCAAAAATTTATTTCAGTAAACGTAGAAATTGGCTAAGATTTCCTCTGCTTTTATCATTAGAAGATAAATCCAATGGGCTAGTAAGAGAAGCGATCAAGGGGTATTGAATGACACTGACAACCAAATCCTAGTCTTGAATCAACTTTGTAAAAAATTTAATTTGGTAAAAGCTATCCAACCTGACCATGCATTCCAGAAATATAGCAACTTTCTCGTTCACCGTACTTTTCTCCTTATTTTCATGAATAATTTTCCTGTCAGTGGACTTCCTGTGACATCAGCACGTAGTATATCATTGGTGATCCCCAAATAATGTCAATATCGTATATTCAGAGATGTTTGAAGCTATGTATAAAGAATTCAAGCAAAATCAAGATCAGACCTAAGACAAGTTCAAACCAAAATATTAAAATAGTCAATGTGATGAAGACTTTAAAATGGCTCGAACAACCCATTCCGTTACAATCGATCAATTGAAGTAATTGCGAAATGAATTTTCATAACATCAGCAGTTTGCAAACCAATATGTTTCGAGGAACCTAAAAAGTTACAATCAGCAACTCCAGTAAATAATGAATTCTCTATAGAGGTTGGGCCGTTGGGATACATTAATGTGGCATAAAATGTTTGATACAAAAACTAAAAGAAGGCCACAGTAAAATTCAAAATGAAGATAACATAAACAGAACTTGTCACCGCTCACTAGGATCTGTGGTCCTGGAAGTGGTTTCGAAGGCATATGTTTGGTCTAGGACTGAAACATGGTCAAATCAACAATACATATAGGCGGCAAGGAGAAAATACCTGTTTGCTTCATTCAAAGCTCGATTTGAATGTCTGTCCTCCAATGCTACCATAGACTGCAACTCCTTTACTTTTTCATGAATCTGGACATTGTTTTTCAAGGATTCAGACCAGATAGTCATTGAATCATGATATGGAACAAATGATCCATCATTGACTTTGAACAGACTCTGGAACATTATCGGCATCACAACATAAGCAAACATATAGCAAATTGCTAAATACTCTTTCCATTTTAGTAAGTGTTCTAAAAATCAATTCCTAGAAACAATATGGAGGAGAAAACAAATGCAAGTATAAGCATACCAGAAACACCAGTGTTAAATATATTTTTAATCCGCAAATATGTCAATTTTCATCTATTTATAAATGTTACTGGTGACAGATAGGCTGTTCAAAACCACCCCTATGTGTTGTTATCTAAGCTCTGGGCAGCCTGTTCATAAAAACATTAGAGAACTTAAACATAAATATTTTGTATTGCATAGGGTGTTTTGACCCTTTGTAGGGACAGTTTTAGTCCAAATTTCAGGAAATAATAGGACTGAATTGTGTCCACCATTTTCCTGAAATACTTGCAAGCTTTGATGCCTTAACAAATTATTGGAAGACTCTATTTATCATGGCTTAATTGCTCGATATGTGCATCAAAGCCACTTTATTATCAGCGATGTCTGGGTCCCTGACAACTTATTTTTAACCTGGAAAAAGTGGTCGTAAAGATTATACTCAACTTTGTCAGAATCTTTCGATGAGTGAAAAATCTTAAGTTGAAAAATTGTTCAAAGAAACAACAACGTTTTCTATGCATGCCCAAATCATTTATGAAGGGATGCTATTCTAACATGTTATCTGATAACAGGATGCCCACACATGTTTTGAAATATACAACACATGTAAAAGTGTTCAAAAAATGTCTTTTCCAAAAAATAACAAACATAAGCAGTATATCAAATATATATCGTGTTCCATTAGGGATCTTGGAGGAAGAGATGTGGACATGAATCTCACTCTAGAAGGGCTTACAAGCAAGTTACATTTAAACATATGGACCTACTACACGTGTGTCTATATATTTGTGCAAGTAAAGAGATGTACAAACAAATATATCTATAGTTATATGTACTAATACATGCACTTACTTACGTATAAATCTGCAGGTATACGTTCACATATCCCATCTCGAGGATTCCAACAAGTGATGTCAAAAAAATAAGATGAAAATAAGAGATTGAGAAAAACATGAAATTTAGCAGTATTTCCAAATTTTTTCAGTGCAATTATTTTAATATTTTCCAAATTCAGGAGGAAATTTGTTCTTTGATTTCAATAAACCCGGTTCAATCTACATGTGTCAAATGAAAATGCACCTAGTGCCTATATTGAAAAAGAACTCTTCTACTTTTGAAGAAAATATGGTTTGGACACGTTAACCAGACAGGCATTTGTGGTCATAAATTTTATTATAGGACAGAACTGGTTATATTTTTGTCAAGGTGCTTCCTTGGCTAATTTATTTTGTTTTGGTGTCTACATACTGGTAGGGCTCAATTCTTAAACTTGTCGCAATGTATTCTTTTCTTAAAAAAGACGACCAAATTTATGGCAATCTACCTCAGTTATGCCTCTAGTAAGCATTTCCCAACTCTTGAGCAACATGGCCATCTCGGAGCCTGAGAGATCCCTGGACACATTTAACACAATTCTTCAGATTCTTATAAATCTTAGTTACCCGATAAACTAATACCAAAACAAAGGCATTTTCAAATCAAACTCCTATTTATCTATGTTGAAGGAAAATCAATCAGTTATAAGAAACCTATTTGAACCCAAACAAGAAAGGTGCTACCTAACTCTCTGAATTATGCGATGAACACAGCCTCCTTTTTGCAAGCAGGCAAGCAAATGCTCATTATGAGATGATTGGCGACTATCTTTTGCCGATCGAAATGGATCAGAAGCCTTGCTGTTGCATAGCTTGCGTTCAAGCATCTCGTAGTATATATCTAACAGTCTGATTTTCTGATACTTTCCAACTTCATACAAGCACTGCAAAAATGTTCATCTATCACATGACAAAGTTCTCTGTTGTTTACTTTAGTTAAAGGTTTATATATAACGTATGGAAAAAGAGAACACATGGACAGATTGTTTGGGATGGAAGAAAATCAAAAAGGGATAATGGTACTGTATTATGTCACACCACGTAATAACCATATAAACAATCTAAAAGAACAATCACCAAGAGAGTAAAATCTGAAATATAATGGTTTTATCAGTAAAAAATGTTAGTTACTTTATAAAGTGTAACAACTTATTTTACGTATATAGTAAATTTATACATGATAAAGTCTACATTACCAAAATCTACGAAGCTCTAGAACTGCATCATTGGATCTTACCATAACCGTAGAGTTCCATATATTGCGGAAACTTTTCAGTTTGGACCAACCAACGACCCAGACATCATCGCCAGAGCTAGACAGACCATATCTTTAGAAAAAGGGCAATTAGTATAAGAAATTAAACAAACATGTATTATCTTTATAGGTTTTTAAAATATAGCTAATGAACCATGTGACATAGTGCGTAAACCTCTTTAGTTGAGGAAGAGATGTGGATTCAAATTCACATCAAAAGACCACCAGCCTCAAAATTGTACTAAAAATGTTATAAGCGCAAACAATTTTCCAAACCTCTGGATGGACGGAAGGTCCAAAGCTTGCTTGACCACAGTTTCTTGGGAGAAAATACTTCCATCTTCAAAGCCCTACGGTGGGTTCAAATGTATATCGAATCAAACAGAGTAAACATATTTGCCTACTGAAGTAGGAATCAAGTTCAGGATACAAATCAAATGAAAATGCACAGGATTATGAGTTTTTGAACAAAAAACAATGTGATATACGATCACATTGAACTATCATTACCAGGTGAAACTAAATGGAAGAAAGAACGGAAGTTAGAAACAAATTTGATAGAAAGTATATCTTGCCTGGGTCTCCTGGTCAGCTATTTTTGTAAGAAAGAAACTCAGATGTTCAGCATAAAGTTGTTGGGCCATAGAAATCTGGAAAAACTCGACACGGCAGACAAATTTAGTGAAACTAACATGTTAAGCATAAAAATCCATCACCACAGAAACATATGTAAAGATGGTAACAAAACTGTCTATAGTTCTTTGCTTCAACCTTCAGAGATCTAACAAATAAGGTCAGCGTTCCATCATGGTGTAAGAAGTAACTTCTCAGGAAATTCATCACTTGCTTCCCGACACTGAAACTGCCAGAATGTTTAAGAAGAACAGCCTCTATAATTGCATCCATCCTTTCAGATGGAGTTCCCAAAGTGAACTCACAACAAGATATACGAGAGCATGCATTCGAAGATAATGTATTCCTCAGGACATCAACAGTTGTTGCAACTCCAACAATTAAGATTGTTGGAATCTTTATCGCCCATTCACTGCAAAGAACCACATTGTAAGCAGCATCAAGGCTGAGGGTTTGAAATGCATAAAAACCACAGCTCATTAAATCAGATAGGCATATAATACGGTATGTCTGTTCATCAATTAATGAGATTGGAAGCATCTAGTGGATGCTAAATGTCACATTTTGACAGTAATCATGCTAGTGGAACAAGGACACGAGGAAAACTTTTGTAACTTAATTTCAAATGATAAGTCAGACATCATGCAAAAATCACTCTGTTCCTCAGCAGAGATGAAGTTTGTCGGTCCTAACACCCTCGGTTTCGCAGTTCAAAACATTAGAAATTGATCTTATGGATGACCATGATTCTTAGAGGACAAAATGGTATGTAACAAGAATGATAATACAAAGGATATATACAATTTCGACAATGAGATGCAACCTACTTAAAGACCGAAAAAAAAAGAGAAAGACACATGGCAAAAGGAGATTGACTTCACAGAGTTTAACCTAAATATATCAAGGTTATGTTCAAAATCCTTGACATCAGCAACCTAATAACTACTTCAAATTGGTCATACCAAGCACCAAATAAATGAATTTACATGATATATAACGCAAAATGCTCAAAACAGGGCACCGAAACGAACAATCACCTTCAGCAATAATGATCCATCATGTCTTCAATATTTAAGCACAAGCATATCCTACATTTCTTTTAACAGTTTGTGCTTGTTTCAAATTTATTAATATTATGATAAGCAGTAAAGGATATGAAGAGAACAATAGTAGACAACGTGCCAATGAAAACATAAGCATTCTAAACCTGGATTATGGAACAAAAAGCGGCGACATTAGGTTCGTGTTACCATAAATATCAAGACCTTTCTCAACTAGACAAGGTTATGGAAAAGAGCAAAATATTTCTTGGTTGGATTGTTGGAAATGGCAATCCAGTTTACTTTAAATTGTACATGAAAAATGGAATTGACAGCCTAAGAGCAAACTATGCAATTGCACAAGTGAATGTATCATTATGAATAAGATAACCATGCCAGGAAAAGGTAGATATTACATATTGCTATATAAGTTCGGGTGACAACAGAAAGATATGTGCAGAGACAAATCTACCATACCTCAACAAAATGATAAAATCAGCCAGGACAGAACCACTGCACCTTTCCACATTGTCTATGATAACAACCAGTGGCCTCCCATAGTTCTCTGATTCAGTGTACCATGATGCTAGAGCAGAAATGTCAGGTGCCTGTTTAACAATCACAGAATTTAAATTTCTTTTCTTGATAAAGTTGCAGACGAAAAGAATAAAGTATGAGCTTACATCAATGCCAACCATGAGAAATTGTCTCAATAAAGTTTTGAGACAACCACCAACCCCGTTCTTGGCAGAGAAATCCAATGATGTAAGGTTAGCAACGTGACACCCACGGGTCCTCAAATGTACACCCAGATTCGCAAATGTAACTATATCATCTACAAATTCCATGTTTTCTGCAAATCCCACCCATGATATCACCGATATGAAGTTAAATAACACTATTAAATAGGGAAAAGGACATTAACAGGGAGGAAGTTACTTACTCGTGAGGACCAAGGCAGTAAATAGTTTCCGGGATGCAACAGCAGAATTGAAGGATAAAGTATTCAAAACTGGGTAGTGAATATTTTTCTGAATGGTGCCAATGGGATCGAGCCAGCAACCCCGAATTGCATCAAAGGACTTACGAACCCACTCATCTATCTTTTCGAATACACCGGCATTTATATTCCTCAAAACATCCTGAATTACGTTCACGTTTTTTGGACCGAAAACCCAATGCCAAACTGAGTGTGCAGATTCACCAAAGAAAACCAATAGAAGTATTAAAACCCAAAAGAATTCACCTTGATAGTGGACTCAATCTTGGACCAAAGAATTTGAAAATTCTTTAATCGCGCTTCATCATCATATACCTCGGCTGTATCTTTCTCATTGGCATCGTTAGTTTTGGAGGATAAATCGATTCTTCGACGGATTTTTACAGTTGATTTGCTGCGCGGAGTTGCTTGGTGAAGAACAAAGAATGGCTGTGGCAATCGTAAGTATTAATGCATCAATGTTTTTCAATTCATTTGTATCCTTCGGAAAAGATGGTAACAATAGGCGGAGGCACTATAGATGCTGTAGAAGAAGTACCTGGAGATTATTATCGGCGGAGGAATTAGGAGGTGAGACCACAGGATCGCCCGCTGGAGGCATTTCCACAGATTTCCCGATAGAGAGGCCCGAGCTAACTCTATCTTGCTCAACTAAGACAACCCTTGGCCTGATCTTCTTTTGGCGGGAAACATATATGTTTAGACAACGTTATTATAATTTAGTGCCGATATTATGGGTTTGTGAGATGTTCAGCCGATAATCTCATGAAAATCGTAGCAATTTCATGAGATATTCAGCTGAACATCCCAGGCGTCCACACAGGCGCTCATTGTGGACGCCCACCACATCAACTTTTATTATAATTATTGTAAAGTTAATGCATATAACTAATGAGGTGATGGGAGATAATGTCACCACTTATTGGGAGAAAACTTAACCCGTTAACGGGCTAACCCCGTTAAAGGCCCCTTGATCTATATAAGTAGTAAATCGAGGGATATGCACGAGTAGGCAGGGGCCCGGGAGAGAGGACTCATATAACGGACTAACTCTCAGAACATACTCCCACGATATTTCAGTGGAGAATATGCTCCACACGAGAATCGAACCGTGAAGTCGGGGAAGTTACTCCCACATCACCCCAGGTCTTAACAGTCTGTGCCCCTGGGGGCGATAATGTCACCACTTCTGCATTGCCACACGCTGTGTTTGGTGTTATATAAATAGGTGGGATGTTATTCGGGTGTGAATCGGCGAAGATAACAAATTATATGATTAATAATAATCTGTTTGAGATTAATGTAAAATGATATTTGATAAGTATAATATGTTTTGTTTGATTAATTAAATTTGAGAAAAAAATATTAAATTATAATCTTAACATTTTTAAATATAATAAAACGAAGAGTAATTATCGAAATTTATATTAATAATTAATATTTTGATTGAGGTAATATAAATGACTAACGGTCCGATTGACGTAAGATAAATAATCGAATCGAATATGAGATTATAAGAGATTAACAAAATTAGTCCTATCATATGCTCAATCAAACATATTTATATAGCCTTTATAACAAACTCCTTTATTGGTAAAAAAGAATAATAAAGAAAAAAAAAATTGGTCGTTATTTTTTCATCACCCAAATACAAGTATACAACAATTGTACCTCAAGTATTTATACATATTTTAAATGGATTATTGTTGTCGGAACAATTCTCAACCGTCAGAAGATAGAGATATAGAATTGTTATAATTGAATTTTAAATATAAGAATTAATTTCTAATGTGGACGGAGCCTTCGACAAAAAACAATCATTCTCAGCTTCATTACATATTATTGGTCAAATTAACCGAACAGTTAACTCTTCTGATTAATTAACCGATCAAATTCCAATTAATTACTCCAATAACCACAACAACACTAACGCATATATAAATCTTATGTGCTGTATTATACACTGCCAAATTATACCTGTTTCAATCGACATAATTTTTAATGCATTCAAAATAAAATGTATTTATTATTATGTCACAATGTCTCGTACAAATCTTGCTGCTACGTACATCGACCACGCAAGTGGAAAGTTGTGTAATTTATGCATAAAATTACTATTAAGTATTAACCATCGAAGCTATGAACGACAGAGGAATTTTCATCATCAGAATGATCACAATCTTCTTCCGTAATGGTCTCCAGGGTGGGGGTGTTGGAGGGCTTTTGAGGAACAATATAAAGGGCTGGTGCCACCTCAATCCAGCAACTCGGTGATCCAAACCGGACCTGAGCCGACCCGATCTTCATCTATTTAACAACTTTGAGGAGAATGGATCGAGTGCAGAACTTAGTGTGGAAGCTGGGGTTGAGAGAGTCGGGTGAATTCAACCTATTTTATAGGGGAGGAGAATGCAGTGGAAAGAGCATGGAAAGTGGTGAGTCGAACGGGGAAAATGTGAAACACAACACTGAAATTATTACTTGTTTTTTGGGTGATGCTCGTGAGTTTGGACCCACCACCAGCCATCCCCGCAATTTCGATGCTTGTATTTTTGGCTCATGTTGTTTGTTGCCTTGTATAGCAGCACACGTCAGTCAATTTAATAATATCAGAAGGCTTTAGAATTCTGTGTGTTGACCGCACTACGTGCGAAAGGTTTCCTTAGATTTAAGGGGAAGAAATATATAAACTGTCTATGAATCAATATATTCACCACTATGTTTACCAGTTAACACGTTATACAAAATGGTAAATACACATAATTAATAATTAAATTTCATTTTCAAAGTATCCAACATGAATCACTAGCGCCTTTTCAGTTCTAACTAATTTAACTACTGTGCATTTTAGAGAATTATGAGACCATGTAAGTGATCTAAAAACCTCATGTAATGTAAGCTCACACTAGAGAGGCGGATATTCTCGATCGCAGTCGAAGAAAGCCGAAGATACACTTCGGAATTCTGAAAAGGCGGACTCACAGAAAGGATACAACATTCCCAATCAAGGAGCATGACATGAATCTACCATGAAACATTCAAATACAAATATTTTTCCAAGATACCAGATTCGTTATTCTTTTTCCAAGACACCACATCCGATCCAAATATTTTTCCATGTAGATGTCTGCGTTCGATAGGAACATACAAGGTCATTGACTTAGAGAAATATAAAATGCCCTCGTATCAATGGAGAACTAAAGGAAAATCACCCATGTATCAAAAGTATCAACAAATATTTGATGTTCTCTCTTGCAAAAATGTTACCTGCATCTCTTTCCACAGCCATCATCGTATACATCACATGATCTCAAAAGTATGCAATGACCAAATCACATCCCATTATCGAACAAAAGATGTTTCCCGGTAGGTAAGAAATGGAATGAACTCTACGATAATGATCCGCAACCCTCGGTACAGAGATATGTGGAGGAGGGCTCCAGGAATGTACTTGTTCATTCTAGTAACAAGATAATGCAAGATTGAAACCATGAAAATTCTGCGGTTCAAGGGGTGTCTAGCCTAGTAAAAATCTAATATGCATCTGAATATAAGAAAATGGGAACAAAATCATCAATTCAATTACCTATTTTGTTCTAATTTGTACATTCAAGACGAAAACTTGGAACCCACAAACAACCCGAAGATGCATGAGCAATTGGCTAAAATACACGTACCAAATGGAGGTAACAGAAATGGAAATAAACCATGAAAAAAAGTAAATATATTACAAAACCTTATCCACTGTGCAAATTGAAATTTGCGATCCAACAAAGAACACTTGCAGTAAAATTACTCAGTTCAACGCTGAATCAATCTAACATACCAATCACTCAAACTCTTAAACCATGGAAACAACTAATCAAAGCTTGCACAAGAGATAACGAGAACCATTAATTTATAAAGGATCAACGCGAGTTCGATTAATCTAAGCAGCTTTAGATGTGCTAAAGATCGTTTAACACATAAAAATGAGAAGGAAAAAAAAAAGAAATGATACAAAATCAAACGTTAACAAGACGAACACTCCATAGGTTAAGCTCCGGATTACAAAATCTCCGCACAACTCAATCCAGTGGAATCTCGACATCCCCATCGGAAATCTCCTGCTGAAGATCCTTAGGATCCTTTCCATCCACGGTACATCCAACGGAAACACACGTGCCCAAAATCTCCTTCACCGTGCCACTCAAATCCTTAGCCATGGACCGTGACCTCATTACTTTGGCAATCTCGATGACGTCATCGAGTGAGATGTTGCCGTTGTGCTTTATGTTCTTGGTCTTCTTGCGATCGCGTTCGGGTTCCTTGAGCGCCTTTATGACCAGCGCGGCAGCGGAGGGGACAACGGTGACCTTAGCCTGCCGGTTCTGGACGGTGAGCTTAACAGTGACGCGGAGGCCCTTCCAGTCTTTAGCAGTTTCCTTGGCGATATCCTCGCCAATCTTCTTGGGAGAGAGACCGAGGGGGCCGATCTTAGGGGCTAATGAACTGGCCGCCCCGACCTCGCCGCCGGTTACCCGGACAAACACGTCCACTACCTGGCTCGGGTCGAACTTCGGCGGCATTTTGGGGGATCCCGGGAATCAGAGTTTGAAGACGGGAAAATAATATCGTATTGTAGCTTTTACTCTGCTCTCTAGGGTTTTAGAGAACAATGAAAATGAGATTTTATAGCTTGGGCCCGTTGTCTTATCATTGATGGGTCGAGTTAATTGGTCTCGAGCTTGCGCTTGAGCTTGGGCTTTGTTTGGGCTTTATGCATATATATATTACATACACATGTATATATTTATTTATTTATTTATTTTTGAAGAGAATATAAACATATTTGCATTGCATCTTGCCTCACTATGTTTACAACAGCTTCAACTCGATTTGAGATCGTTAAATCAAGTTTGAGTTAAATTTAGACCAAGTCGGTCATCGATTATTTATGATTAGTTTGACTTGCCCGAGTGAGAGAATATAAAGATTTGACCTACTTATATCACGATCCACAATATTCAATTATCGGTTCGATTTTTTTCCGCGAACTATGTATTCATATTTCGAATAGTTGAATGGGAATTTATATTAAATATTCAATTTTCTATAGATTTACTTTTCTTAAACCCGTCAACCTTTTCATTTATTTGAAATCGATCTCTTGAATCAAATCGACATAATAGATGTGAACGAATTAGGTCTACGATATTTATTTACCCTCGTGATCTATACAAAAATTCGTATAACAAAATCTTTAAATCATACATAGTCAAACTTTCATATTTATAGGAAAAAACAAAGTTAATGACCGAGTGATATTCTTTTAAGATTATTATGTACCAATCAATTTTGATATAAAATAAATCCATTTGCTCACATGTTGATGTATATCTTCTTTGAATTGTTTTAAGAATAAGGACCGAGAACACTATTGTTAGTTTTGACAATGTTTACGAAGTACCCTTCTTCATCTGGAGCAAATAGGGATAAAACATTGCAAATATTATTAAAATAATTACAGTCTAGTTTTTTTTTTTTAAAAAAACTAGACTATTTTGTTTTAAAATGATATTATCCTTTGTATATCAATACACCACTATAATGCATCTTAACAAAATCCAAAATCTTAATTCTAATATATATATATATAATGAATAACAAAAAAAAAGACATTTCTCTTTATTAATGGGACAAAAGTGATGGTCAATTACGTAATAGGTTAATTAATACTTAACACCTATAATAATGTCGATTATAATTACGGATGGACACCCTGGTAATGACAAATAAGCCCCCACTCCGCTCAAACTATATAAGGCGCTTCAATCGTGCATCACACACAATTTAAACTTCTCCGTTCAATCCCAAATAATTTTTCCTCACCAATGGCAGCTGAGAGGAGCCACCGCTACCTCGGCGTCGCCGATCGCCTGAAGCCTGCACAAGACGAAGATCAATTCGAATTCACCGAAGCTGATATTTGGAACGTGGGGGAAGTCATTCTACCCGAAGGTTGCAAAACTATACTTTCAAGCTCACGTACGTTTCGAATACCATCGAGGAGGCGTGTTGATGTGGATCAGCTGTCCGTCAGATCGAAATCTCTGCCATCAGATATCCCGAACTGGTCAAAGATCTTCGGTAGCGAGTTTAGGACCCGCGCTAGTGATTTGGAAGATGATGGCGAATATGTGGGTGGTGGGCATGACATAATACCCCCTCACGAGTATCTGGCGAGGACCAGAGTCGCTTCCATGTCTGTGCACGAAGGGTTGGGTAGGACATTGAAAGGGAGGGATCTGAGTAATTTGCGAGATGCAGTGCTGAAGAAAATTGGCATTGAAGATTAAGATAAGGCATGACTTACCAAATATGAATTTATTATATAGTTTTTCCAATTTTGGGTTGACCTCAGTTCAGATCATATGTTTATTTATTACAAAAATTTCACCAACTTGTTTTGTAAATTGAGATTGATTAAGTTTCTAGTTCTCGTTGGGCACAGACAATGTAAACTCCAGGATGGTTGGTTGGTTGGTTTTAAAATATGGAAATAGTAAAATATCGTTTCCAGGATAAAATAGAGGATTATTAGAAGAAAAAAAAATAATTATATTATCGCACTCTTGAAAACTCTTTCCTCTTTGTCTTATTATTTTCCTGCCGAGAATGCTGTGCTCTTTTTTCTCGTTAAAGTTAATCAGGGTATTTGGAAAATCTATTAGTTATTTAACCTTTGATTATTTACTATAAGGTCCACTTTACTTCGAGGAAGAGGACGTAATAAGATTAACATGATATGATTACTGAAAAACAGTTTTGTAACATATAATATACAGTATATGAGGTTTTCCCTTATCTGCAAAATGAAAATGAAAGATAGGAAGCAACGTATTCACATTTGTTTTTTAAAAGTTAGCCTAGATTAACCGTCTGTATAGGTGTCTTGGCGTAGATTTTAAGTCGAGAGATATGTGTGGGTAGACAAGGACCCAAGAGATAGATTTATATTAGCCCCACAATATTTCAATGGTGATATGCTCCACATGATAATCGAATCCGTGAAATCGAAGAAAGAATCTCACGTCATCTCAAATCTTACCAACTCGTCTCACGCTTGGCTATTCACACTTGTTTTTATTGCTCAGCAATGTTGTCGTTATCGTATTTAACTCCAGCAAGCAACAAATTTGTCAATGGAGTGTGAAACTACCCAAAATGATTGATTACTCGTCCATATTCCCAATCGCACTCATAATTCCCAATTTCCCATATAAGGTTTTGCTTCGGTTTCCGACACCGATTGATTTCGTTTCACCAAATTTAGCCAGTTTCTTTCTTTGTTTCTCCTTCAAAAAGAAAAAGACAACTCTTGTGATCAGATTTCATTATAAAACGTATGTTATTTTACTGTATTAGTATCATATTATCGATATAGATATTATAATCCACAAATAAATTATTAATACCATCGTACAACACATAAATTATACAAGCAATAAATAAATATAACACTCATTCATTACAATATAACTTAATACCAATGGTGCTTGAGGTCCTTACCATTGCGCTACACCAATGGATTGGATCCGATTGAAAAACATATTTCCGGAATCACAACCATGTAAAAATAATAAAATAAATATGATTAAGATGGAGATCGGTACCATAATATATATTTGTACAGTTATCCACTTAACATAAGATTAAGAGTTACATCTACACCTACAAAGCCAAAGTCATAACCTATAGTTATATTATTCAATATAACTGATTGCCACCTAACTCAATTAATTGATCTGAAAATATAAATTTTAATTTATGTCCTCTCCGAGGAGTCGAGACATATAGTGATTTTAAATGACGCATCTAACCTCCGACCAATAAAAAGGTGGAACGACTCACAGGGACACATGCGAGTTAGTAAGACCTAGGGTATGCCGTGGGAATTAGTCCGTTATATGGCCCTCTGTCTCGGACCCCTGTCTACTCGTGCATATTTCTCGATTTATCAAATATATGGGCAAAAGGGTATATGACCTATACAGAAGATTGGCCCGCGACGATGGGTTTCAAAAAAATAAAAGGGTGGAGCGAAATTTAACGGGTTTCACCATGCGCTTGCAAGGTGGACCCGCACCATTCCACAAGTAAGTCAAAATAGAGTGCCAAGTTCCGAATTTGGTACATTAAAGTAAACTAGTGCAGTTAGCAATCGTTAAAAATACCAAGAAAATTAGTCTGGGCAATGGGGAGGGCGCAGAGGAGACAGATATTAACCGCTTTAGGTTTCGTTATGCTTTTGGGAATTGCCGTCTACTTCATGCTTTGGAATATCGATTATCGTAACTCCTCTCGTGATGCTGAATTGCTGAGGTATATGTTGTTTTCCCACTTGATCGGTTACAACTTTTCGACTTATTGATACTCTTCTTTCTTGTTAACTTGCTATTTGGATTATCAATTTGATCGGCTGATGATTATTATTTAATTGAAAATTTCTGCGGAAAATTGATGCACCCATAGTTTGGAAAATTAGCACAATGGACAAAAGTTGTATACTCTTAGCAGGAGATCGAAGTTCATATTTATTTTACCTGAGAACATTGGGAAATGGGACACTTGGTCCAGCTAATTTTATTTTTTCCCGGAATGGGTCACAGTAGGAAGAAGTTCTTTTGTGTTTGAGACATTTTCATATGCAAACCGTGAAATAATGATGGTGGTTTGATATTGTGTGTTGTGATACTGATTGGGTAACATCCCTATAAGACGTAGTATCACGAGTATTACTCAGAAGACTACCCATTTGATTTTGTTAGGACACAATTTGATCTTGCTAACAGAGAAGCGATGGATGAATCTGCAGAGTGGAGGCGGAGATATGATGCTGAGGTAGACAACGCTGGCAGGTGCTCCAAGGAGCTGAATGAAGTAAGTGCATTATTATCATTTCTGCCGCAGAGTAAAATGTTCACTATCAAGTTGGAGTTGTTCTAGCTCAGTGTCACTTGTATTTAGCTCTTATCTATGGCAAAAGTTCTGTATGGAGTGTGAAATTGACGATAGCACATCCGTCCGGTGCCAAGTTTAGGAGCTTGGTTGCCACCATGCTATTTGGTAGACCTTTGAGTTTTATCTTCACAACACACGCTGATTCTGCTTTGTGTTTGTAAAGCTTCGAAGTTCTGTTGGAGAATCTGGTGAAGTATCCAGAAATCTGAAGAAGAAAATGGAGTTATTACAAAAGGTGTGTTACACAATCAAAGCATCGTCATGTCAGTCGCTTTTTAGCTGATGATCACTTGTTATATTGCTATGTTATTAGGAAAACATGGATTTACTTGAACGGGTCGAGTTACTGAAACAAGAGCTTGAAGCTGAGAAGTTGAGATGTAGCGTGCAATAGATGTTGCTGTCTTTTGTTGCATGGCGGACATATTAGTAGCCGATTCCGGATGAACTGATGGATTACAACAGACATGGTTGAGCTCAATTTTGCAAGTACTTGCAACATGTGTTTTCGGACGGAACACTGTTTAATGTTGAATTCCGACTAGAGGCTCTCCACTAGAAGTCTTTATTTTTCCGACGATACAAACTGTTTAGTGTTGATTCCGACGAGAGCCTCCATCAAAACTATTTCTTTTATATGGATCAAAAATTGGATTTTGTCTCAAACTCGTGATTTGTATACTTGCCAATCACAATTTTGGGTTTCGCATGCCAAGTTGCCAACGTATATGTGTAAATTTACTCGTAACATCTTACCATCGTCAATATCTTTAATCCATTAACGTTGGATTCCACCTTTAAACTATTACGACTCCAGGAACAATCCCTTAGAATGTGTACAGAGATATAAAATCCACATGCAATTTAAGAGAACAGACATTCATCTTCCAAAGGCAAAACCACGGAACCATAGCACAAAGGGCGCACTGGATTGACTTAAAAATAACAGTAGTCCCGAAACAATCAAATATATTCCGAGAAAAGAACAAATATAAAATCCACATGCAGTTTAAGAGACGTAGAAATTCATCTCCCGAAGTCAACATCACGAAAACAAAACACAAAGGCAAGTATGGTCGTCCTCCAATTTATCTCTCTTTCAAGTCTTAAACAAATATACCACCTATATAGCACCTCCCCTCAGGCGCAAAACAAGATGCAGCGTGGACTCCTTTTGGATGTTATAGTCTGCAAGTGTCCTGCCATCCTCAAGCTGTTTACCAGCAAAGATCAATTCGCTGCTGATCAGGAGGAATTCCTTCTTTGTCCTGAATTTTGGCTTTAACATTGTCAATCGTGTCAGAACTCTCGACCTCCAAGGTGATGGTCTTCCCAGTCAAGGTCTTAACAAAGATCTGCATGCCTCCCCTCAAACGTAGCACAAGGTGTAGAGTAGATTCCTTCTGTATATTGTAATCTGCAAGGGTCCTGCCATCCTCAAGTTGCTTCCCTGCGAAGATCAGTCTCTGCTGGTCTGGAGGAATACCTTCCTTGTCTTGAATTTTTGCCTTCACATTGTCGATTGTGTCAGAGCTTTCCACCTCAAGAGTGATAGTCTTTCCAGTGAGGGTCTTAACAAAGATCTGCATTCCACCACGAAGACGGAGGACGAGATGGAGAGTTGACTCCTTTTGGATGTTGTAATCTGCAAGTGTTCGACCATCCTCGAGCTGCTTCCCAGCAAATATCAACCTTTGCTGATCAGGAGGGATCCCTTCTTTATCCTGGATCTTAGCCTTAACATTGTCAACTGTGTCTGAGCTTTCAACCTCCAGAGTAATAGTCTTCCCAGTGAGAGTCTTCACAAAAATCTGCATTCCACCCCGTAGACGGAGGACAAGATGGAGAGTTGACTCCTTTGGATGTTGTAATCTGCAAGTGTTCGCCCATCCTCAAGCTGCTTCCCAGCAAATATCAATCTTTGCTCATCAGGAAGGGTTCCTTCTTTATCCTGGATCTTTGCCTTGACATTGTCAATTGTATCCGAGCTTTCAACCTCCAGGGTGATGGTCTTCCCAGTAAGAGTTTGCACAAAAATCTGCATCCCACCACGAAGGCGGAGGACAAGGTGGAGGGTGGATTCTTTCTGAATGTTGTAATCTGCCAGGGTTCGCCCATCTTCAAGCTGCTTTCCGGCAAAGATTAGCCTCTGCTGATCAGGAGGGATTCCCTCCTTATCCTGAATCTTTGTCTTTACATTATCAATTGTGTCAGAACTCTCAACCTCGAGTGTGATGGTCTTGCCAGTGAGAGTCTTGACAAAGATTTGCATCTGCAATCACACATGAAAGTGAAAATATGTTTAAAAAATGCATTAATGTAAGTGATAGAGCAATCCAAAAGCATCATCTGTGGATCTACAATACAAACACTGGTCAATCAGCGATGCTTAAACTTGTAATCCGACTAAGAAAAACATGCACCAGGTAACAAACAAGCTAGGTAATATACACCTTAGTTAAGTCCTTTTATCTCACAGGTTTTTTAAAATTGTATGTCTTGTTTAAATCAATCCTTTGATAAGTCATTCATATTTCTTGGGACAAAATTGAATTTAAGATGATTGCCTTATTGCTCTAAGTATAGTCATATAATTAGAAACTCCTTCAAGTAATCAGTTTTTTTCACGCATTTGCATATCCGGCACCATGCTCCGGAGCAAACAATTTCAAGAAACCCATTAAAACCAGCCTATGTGATCTTTATCAAAGTCCATCCACATATATGCAAACATGATCTTTAATAACCAACAAAGAAAACGAATCAAGCGATCCCGATTACGGATGAGATTATGGAACAACTGGTAAATAAAAAAGCAATCCTCCAAGGCTCCAGCGGCAGGAAGCAAACCCTAGAGATAAAAAAGATCTTCCGAGATAAACTTTAGCCAACAAAAGTAACAAAAAACTTCTATCGAACAAAACTAAGATGCATACCAATCTTTGCAAAGACTCGAGAAACACAAAGCTGCTTACCGTTAACAACAAATGACATCATCAAAACATATTGAAAGTAAAACCCAATTCACTCAGAAAACGACGAATCTGAATACAGTTTACACCACAACAGAAAACTAAAGCGAGAAATCAAACAAATATACCATTAAAAGTTGCTGAACACGGAGCGATGAGCGACAAAAAGAAATGAAAACTCTTAATCCTTCGGGAGAGACGAAAAATGGAGAACGAGAGGAGAAAGGACTGATTTATAGGGTGCGTAGATTGCCAACTTTAGCTAGCGATATACAAGGGAGACTTGTTAAACGCCGATGGTGTTGTATAAACCTCGCCACGGGCCGGGTTTTCCGGCATCCGAATTGGATCGGCCCATGGTTAATTTGCCGGCCCATGGTTAACGAGGTCAATGGATTAGACCCCAAACTTGGTCCAGACCCATGTATATACGGGTCGATTACTGTTTTTTAGAAAGGCAATCCGTTGATCCGTCGGTCTGTGTTGGACCCAACAGCTCGACCATTGAAACCTTATAAAGAAAAAAACAACGATCAAACGTCGGGTCCAATCCAGTTTGGAATGATGGGTCGACGGAACGATGGGTCGACTGTCTTTTTCAAAAAAAAAAACCTATAAATACCCCACCCCTTTCAATTATTTCCACAAATACTTAATCTCAATCTCTTATCTCTCAATCTCATATTATTATCTCGATTTTTTAGTCTATTATTTATAATCTCTCATAATCCCTTGATTTCCTATTCTCATAAACTTTTCTAAATTCCAAATCTTTTATCTTTTATTCTTTCAATTCTACAGTACGTTATAAATTGCGGAATCAAGTCGTCGTGATGGTCGTAAACGAAAGTCTATTGTTCCCCATATGAATGTTGATTTCATTCAACAGCAACGATCTTTAATTCATTTTCTCCGACACGAGTATACTCGATAAAATGACGAAGCCCAATCGGCACACCAATAGAGTCCAGGGACTCAAGGCAGCACGAGTGACCGTTGGTGCTGATAATATTGTCAGGCCCCGTGCTAATTACTATCGATTAACACATAAATAAGCGCATAATCACGGAAGCTTAAAATCAGGGCTTAAAAATTTTTCGAAATACCATGGGCCTGAACTTCAAATCATACTGTCAAAATATTCAATACTCAAAATATAAGTTAACTCAAACTCCGACAACAAGTAACCACATAATTCAACTCAAAATATGGATCCCCAAATACAAATAAAACACGGGGCATCCCCCGGTTCAATACATATCATAAATAAACTGAGACTCAGGGATGAGGGGATCGACCAGCTGAACTTCCACTCTGCCCAGCTTGGTTACCTAAAGCTCCTGCAAATGGGCACGCAGACCCAACAAGACAAAGCAGGAAAACAAATACGAGGTCAAGCCTCAGTACGAAGAGCTATCAAAGCAGGTAAACATGCAACATGCTATAAATCGATGCTGTGAATGCATGAGGGCTATCAAGAAATCGGATAGCTAGACCAGTCCATCAACTGGCAACTCAAATCAAGCCTCTATACCACTCACAGCCAATCAGCCGGTGGAAATCATCGGTCCGTGATCATCGGGGCCCGTCAGCCCATCACAGCTCGGTGGTAGACACTCGAATCCGGTAGTCACCACTCCGACGATAGCGTTGGACTTTTCGGGCACGACTTAACAGTCGGCCAGTCGCAACGTGGCACCCAATCAGGTTATCAAATCAAATCTGTCAATTCAGGCTCAATATGTATGCATGAATGCCATTCTACATCAATGCATAATGCATACAATTCATAATATGTGCAAACAGAATAAACAGCTCAATCAATTCATCAAACTGTTCCACATAAATCACATAGCAGCAATTCTCAACATCGAAGAACAGCTATGCTCACGCTCAACCGCTAAGAGCTGCTCAATTCGTACCTTTTCCTCTTCAATTTACCTAACAGATTCCTCCTGATTCAAACCACGCAGCAGGACACTTCCTGGAAGCTGAAATCTGTTAAAACACAGCTAAAATCTTAGCTCAATTCTTAATCATAATCACGCTAAACCTACTGCCAGAAGCTATTCCAAATTCTACACTTCTACACAGACTACCAAAAACTGAGCTCAAACCACAAGAATTGCTCACCCAAAAGCTCACGCTAGCAGAAGCACGCATGCAGAGACTTTCCTCAAAAGCTTCGAAGTCCAGCAGCTACGTGTTTCCACCTCCAGCGAAAATCCGACTTCTCAAATGGGTAGCAAACGAAAGAGCTAAGCAGGGGGAATTCAGCGCCACAAAGATCTCCAAAAACGAAGGCTAGATGCGATGGAAATCTAGGGAAGAAATGCTTCGGGTGAACAGTAGCTCTACTAGGGTTTGAGAAAGAAGATAAGAAATATCTGACTCTTAATCAAATATCTGACTCTTAATCATTCTAAGTGTCGATCAACACCTCTATAAATAAACATCTCAAATCTCTCGACTGCTGCTCACCAATCCAGTCGTCTTGAACAGTAGAAAACTTACGACTGGCACTCATGATTCCCACAACAACCAGACACACAATACAGTCGCAACTACCAGACGCAACTACCAGACGCAAGCTATCCAGTCGCACTATCCAGTCGCAACTATCCAGTCGCAACTATCCAGTCGCAAGGCGCTAAACCAAAAGCTGGTAGACTCCTCACAACTGGTACCAAACACAATCCTCGAAACGCAGCGTTTCAACTAATCCAGACGACGTCGCGTTGCTCCCTCGACTGGTTCCTCAATTCCACAGCTTGACATCCAGTCGCAACACTCAAAACACGGAGTTAAACTAAATCAAACGACGCCGTTACTCATGCAAGTATCGCTACCCGTAGCTGCTCATCCAGTCGCAACACAATTCCTCTCGCGACTGGTTCTTCCATTCTTCGATTGATCATTCTCTCACGAGCGCAACGACTGCTTATCCATTTCCACCAGCTGCAAGCTACAGTGACCATCAAATTCCAAATCCTACCAGTCGTTGGCTACAGCACGGCTGATTCAATACTTAGAGGAATTCGACAACTCTTAATCTTCAAATTCACGTGGCTAAACCCAAACAATAAAATTAACCAATAATCTAAATCTGAATCCTCACAAATATCGATGGGTCGGTAGGCCAAATCATATGTTTTCATCAAACATTGTGACAGTGTGACACTTCTTTCTGGTGATTTACAAGCAATATGTAAATATTGTTCAAAAGTTTATAAATGGCAACACGGAAGAGGCTATGACACATTGACTCGGCAATAGAAAAGAACCATCTCGTGGAAATAGGTATTTTTAGATTTCAAACTCGAATACCTACATTTTCATCTCAATCTGGTAACGACCTCAACTCTTAAGTTGTTCTGAATGTCAATTTAGGAAAGAAACTAATAGGTATATTGGTATTGAACAACTTTCTGTTAGTTGTGGTGATAAATTGTCTTTTGAAAATTGACTTTCATCTAGTGCTAATCCTACAGTTAGATACATTCCTAGAAATACGCTTAAACGTCTTCAGAAAATAAAGTGTCTCTATGTTCTAATATCTAGAGTGATCATTAATAATCTAGTTCATACATGAGCATTATTTGTCATTGGATTCGTAATTCTTGGAACATCCAAAAATGCTTACTTGCATATCAATGCTTCAACGAACCTAGGGCTGTAAACGAATCGAACCTGTTCGCGAACTTTTCGAACCGATTCGAGTAGATATCTAATTCGAATTCGAATTTTTCAAACTCAAGTCGAACTCAAACCGAGCCACACTATTTTACGAATCGAACTCGAGCCGAAATTATTTTGTTCCAAAGGTTCGCGAGCCGCTTGTGAACCTTTATTTAAATATTTATAATAAAAATTATTATTATTATTACTGTTTTAATTGTATATAATGTATAATAAATAAATATATTTAAATCTAAACCCTAAGTTCAAACCGAATATTTCGAACTCGAGCTCTCTATCGAATCGAATTCGAGCAGCAAATGACAACAAATCGAATTTCGAATCGAGCTTCGAATAGACGAACTCGAACTCAAATACTAAATTTTTCATAAAGTTCGGCTCGATTCGATTCGTTTACAGCCCTAAATGAACCATACACTGTAAAAAAAATATTTCTCATTTTATTAATTTGGAGGAATATGGTTTGACATCTAAAATTTTTCAATTTCTTTTATAATGCAAGTGCTAATATTTGCAGCATTAATGAATTAATTAGACTATGTCAACTATCTATAGGTGAATTTTTTTTCATATTCAATTACATGCTATATTTTAAACTTGTGTGTTGAAAATGGTCTTAGAAGTTTAGTCTTTCTATTAAATCAATTGGATTTGTAATTAATTATCTGTGAACACATCCCAAGTAATGAGACAATGGGGCAAATTTGGTAATATAAATGGTATGAAGGCGAAACGGTTTGCACGCGATTTTGTTGGAACTCCAAGTTCAAACTGTTATTATCCACATTTGAATATAAAGATTTAACGTGCACATAATAATATTTTTGCAACAATGTTTCTAAGTAATTAGTACTTTTAGTCTTTATAAAACTTGATCATGATTTGGGGTTCGAATTGCTTACATTTTGTTTGGTAAAAATAAAAATAAACAGCTTATGAACTATTTGAAAGTTTATAAATGTTTCTTGAAAAAGTATGGCTACCCTAACTTAAATCTCAATTACTTCTTCCACAAATTTTTTTATAAATTTTAACCCAGCAAATGCCACAAGGTTGTGGCATTTATCGCTTATATACTTATTTTAATCATTTTTTATGTAATGGCCTGACTTTGTCGACTATTGGGCTAACTAAATGTTCATAATAGTCATAGTACGCATAAGCGAGTTGGTAAGATTTGAGATAAGGTGATATTCTCCTCTCCGATTTTAGGGGTTTAATTCTCATATGCACTGAAATATTGTAAGGTATGATTTGGGAGTCATCCTGTTATATAAGTCATCTCCTTCAGGTCTCTGCCAATCCGCACATATCACTTGATTTAAAATCTGTATGAGTCAATGGACATTTGATCTATACAGCGGTTAGCTCTCTAACAGGCTAATCTTTAAAAAAAAAAAACAATTTGCATAATAATTCCACCTACCCAATTTAATTTTATATTGCGTACACGACTTGACATGAAATGGATTAATTTCCAAAAGTTGTCAAAAATTTTAAAGACATAACAATTATCCTTTTCAACTACACTCTTTAAAATTCAGATATACATATTGATAATATATTACATATATATAATAAATTCCGGATCAGATTTTAAAATTTTTATTATGTGAGCCATGGTGACTGTTTTTCGTCCACCCTTTGTCGTAGGTCATTATGTTGATAGGTTGAAACTTGTGGTACACAAGAATTAACTGGTGATAGGTTTTGTTGGGAGAATGGTCCAATTTTCGGGAGTGATGCCGTCAACGATCTAATCTTCAATCCAATGAAAGTTAACTAATTAGGAACTTTTGTTTTTTTCCTTCATCCTTTTAATTTGCAGAGAAAATATTTGTGATAATTTGGTCTCTTAGATCTTGTTCAAAATTATATTTAGCCTGCTTGTATGATTATTTATGCTAGGTCCCTTTTGATATATTGATCCCTAAAAAATAATATATGCTGGGGAGAATTATTATTTTTCAAAAATTATATTGAGATTTAATGTCAAGAAATTTTTTCTTTTTTTCTCTATGTTATTAATATCTACCCTATTTCTTCTCGGCAAGAAAACCCATTATCTATAATTCAAACAGCGACTTCAAAAAATAACCACCTACAAAAAAAAAAAAAAAAACTCGGATATATGAACTGTAAAAATTAACTCAAACTGTCAACTGTAATATTCAGTTGGAGCATCATCGATAAGTCGCCGTCGTGATTAATACATTTGTTTGGTGTTGTGGATATTTGTCCTTGTTCCGACTCCACATGCTCTTGGGCCCTTACCATCTGTCTTTGTCGCCAAATCTCTGTCTCTTCGGTCCCATATGTTAATATCTATGACTATCAATCCCACCCACAATGCCATCTCCCGTATTCGAATTTTCCCAAATTTCTCATAATTTTTATTATATAGAGAAAGACATTATACTGGCCTAGGAATGACCCTCGATCAATGTTACATGGGGCGAGAGGACAATGTGCATTAAATTAAATCATGCACTGGAATGGGGCATTGCGTGTGGGTGGGTATTGCTCCCTCAAATTTACTCAAACAAATCAAAGCAGCCTTTTATATGTGTCGACAAGCTTACCATTATAGTCAATTTTAGGAACACCGCGAAACTTTTCGAGGTAACTTGGACTGAGATGATCCACATCTACTTTCTCATAAATTTTGTTGTATAGATTAATGAAGAATGTTAATGATCCCATGTCAATTTTCCAATCGATTAATGAAGGAAAATAATATTTCCCAAACGAGAATACTTTGTCTTTTAGATTTTTTATTTTTTTGGTTCACAATGACTCATGATAGCTCTATACATTTAACTGATAGGAAAAACCGAATGGTTCAGCTTACCAGTTATTTTTTGGTTCACAATATTGTGGGGATATGCTCTGGGAATTAGTCCGTTATATGGGTCCTCTCCTCCGGGCCCCTGCCTACTCGTGCATATCCCTCAATTTACCAACTTGTATGGGTCAAGCGGCATCTGACCCATACAGGGGGTTCACCCATTAATGGGTTAATTTTTTCTATGATAGCAGGTCCTTGCCGTAACTTTTATGAATTTACTCTTCCACCCAAGTAATTAGATCGTTTTCACCCAATTTCTACTTTACCATGGTGAAACAACGCCTTGTACCGTGGGATAAAACTCAAAACCTTGAAATAGAAAAGACATCCCGGAAATGGCTTCTCTGTTTGTAATATTACCAAATAAGATAATGTCACAACCTGTGCTTTCATAATTATTTAATTCGCTTATATTAGATATTAAATTAAAAACGTAGAAGTCGTTGATCTGACGTTGCTGACAGTTTCACACGATCCAACTCAGGAGTCTGGATCACCACCTCGAAGCATGTGTAGATTTTTTTTTTTTTTTATATCTGAACACCGACTTTTTTAAGATATATATTTTTTTAAAAAAATCAAAGTCTAAATACGAAGGACTTTATAACTAAACTAGGGATGGAATGGGATGAGTTCGACCTCAAGCAACTTTGTCAAGTGTCAATAATCGACTTAAATTTAATTTTTCTTCAGGCACCGAGTTGATAAGACCTGGGATGATGTGGTAATAACTTCCCCAAATTCACGGGTTCGATTATCGTGTAGAGCATATGTCTCACCGAAATATTGTGGGGGTATGCTCTGGGAATTCGTCCGTTATATGAGTCCTCTCTCCCGAATCCCTGCCTACTCGTACATATCCCTCGATTTATCAACATGTATGAGCCAAGGGGTCTCTATCCTATACAGAGGGTTAACCCATTAATAGATTTAACTTTATAAGAATAATCGACGAATTCAAAAAATTAAAACACATTGATCTTGCAAAAATTAAACAATAGGGAAGAAACAACGCAGTCTTCGACACGCCGCTAAAATCTCATGTTGACGCAGCATGCACATGCGCTTGGTCCCACCCCTTCTCACACGTGCGGCTCATTTTTTTTATTCGCAATGGATTCTTTAAGGAAATTAAAAATGTTTCGTTTTTCTTTTTTGCGTGTCTCTATGCTAAAGATATTAAAAGAAAGATATCGTTTCCATGCATTTCTAATTATTAATTTATAGAAAATTGAAATATTAAATATAGCAATTTAAAATTCATAATAAACCAAACTTTTCTCATCCCCAAATATCCAGGCAGTCAAAACCAACTCCTGCGGCACTTGAATAGGGAAAACAATTAATTTCATAACCAAACCTAGAGTTTGGTCAACCATGAGACTTCTGTTACTGACATGAATACCCTGTTACTGCCGTGTTTAAATCATATGTACCATGTAGACAATAAATAATTCTTGAACGTACTAACATAATAATATTTAAATTAAACTCGTAAATATTTCTATTAAAGAATTTATATTCAAAAGTTACTCATGTGACAAAGGGGGCTATCGCAATCACGTGGCAAAGTTCGAAGTGGGACTAAATTACGAAATGGCCTTTGGCACGATAGTGAGCTTCTATTCTTGAAACCGTACCATAAAATTCAACACCATACAAAATGCAGGTTACTTCAAACTTCTTGTTTACAAAAAATAAACAAGGAAACAACTAAAGAGGAATCTTCCCCACAGACAAGATGCAGCTCGAAAGGTCGATTTTCATTTGAGTCGGGTCCCTCATGATCCAAGAATGATTCTTCATTAGTTGTTAAGAACTAAGCTTTTTAAGTTATTCATAGTTAGGCTGGCTGTTTCCATTTAAATGGTCACAAGTCTACACTCCTGCATTCTCGATGCATAAATTTTGTTAAAATCCTCAACCTTTTAGCGGCCATCTTGAAGTTACTGCAAACATTAACAGAACAAAGTACCACATGATTAAATGTAGAAGATGACAGAAGAAAGCACACGGATTCAACTGATATCTATGAGAAAACTGACCTAAACGGCTCTTCACAGAGCTGCTTGACTGCACCTTTGGCGTCCCAGTACAGGACGTGATTTAGTGGATCCGAAATTTCGGTATCAAACATATTTTCCAGATTTCTGCAAAGTTCCTCGTATGAACCGACCAAAGAAAGGTCCAGGGTGCGACCCATATCCTCAGATTCAAGGAAAACTTCGCAGTGACCGGTTTCAAGATTCAGGTCCTCACATGGAGTGCGTTCCGCAGCATCATTCCGATTCGAACCAGATCCATCTGAAGTATTTCCTGTTTTATCAGCATGGCTAGTGGTACTGTTGCCCGCATGGTTTGAAGAAACAGTGTCACTACCACAGCTTGTACACATTTGCTTCTCTGTTAGAATGGGTTGGCCAAAAAGCACAAACGGGGTTGCCTTCAGAACATCAGATTTATGTCCGCCCTGAGTTGAATTTCCCATGGTTAGTGAGCAAGAAATGTTCTCAGTATTGCCAGGGTTGGTGGCTACAAAGGGAATCGAGGCTCCGGTTGGTACAACACCTTGTTTCAAGCCGACTGGAAGCAAACCTGGTTCCAGTTTACTGAGATGAAAATCTGATAAAGATAATGCATATTGAGCATGCCTGGCTCCCTGCATGCCAGCAGGAGTGTTGTCTGGACGACAACCAAAGGGGATGCTGGACCCTAGTAGGAGATTGTTGCCTGAAAGAAATGGGAATGGAAGTTGGGATTCCAGTGGGAGATCTGATTGATGAGGCAATCTTAATTTCTTTCGAGGCGGTGAAAAAGGCGAGAGATGAATGGCCGGCATGTTTGATACTAACTCTACAAGCCATGGGCTGACACGTTTCACGTTTTGGAGCAGGTCAGGTTCATCCCATGTCACCTGCATCGATTCGGCTAAATTTTTTTGTTCCAACTATTCCCACGGTTCAAGGTATCCAAATAAGAATAAGAATATTTGGAATCAAAGTTAGATGCATACATACACAAGATTTGAAATTTCGACAGGAAACACAGCGAACATGGCATCAAGGATTTTTCACTTAATATTTGGTTGTAGTTTTGAGTCTATTACAATCAACTAGACAAAATAAACAAGGTTATAAATATATCATAAAGAAAATTTAAGATCATGCCCACGTGGATAGAAATCAAGTACCAAGTTAAACACGAGACATTCAACGGAAAATCAGTTACCTGCAGAAGCCTCCAAGGAGAATCAGGCCAGCGAACTGGGTCAGTAACCTGGACCGATGATATGGTTCCCATGAACCAACTTATGCGTGATGAATCCTCTGTTTCAAATGCCATCTTGAACCTGATACCCGAGCTCCAACGTATTTGCAATGCGGCCTTTACGAGAGAAGCCTTAACACAGAACTCAGGGGTGCTAGCTCGAGGGTAGTAAACAACCTCAAAGGGATGTCCACTGGCAGCAAGAGTAGCAGCTTCCACTACCGTTTCTATCTTCACACGTTCTCTACCCATCAGACTTCCATTTCCAATTCTTGCCAACTTATTCTCATCATCCCTCAAGAAAGTCGAAAATCCTCCGTAAGACATGGCAGAATTCGCCCCAGCTGGATTCCATCCCGATGGGATCTCACTTCCACCACCAATTCCCCTCTTCGCACGTCTAATCCCAACGCAAAGATCGCCATTTTCCGCCCGTAGAAAGACTATGGAATCTCCCGCCACTAGCTTCTTATGGTTCACAAAAGTACTCCACCCCGTGGTCAAGAGATGTCGCCTAGGTGTTCCTCTGTAAATATGTCTAAATTTCCAAGTTTCACCATGAACATCCTTGGCAAGAATCGTCTGAACCGGAGGATCCACTGTGTAATCCAGCCTAGGAAAAATCGTCTCTGCACAGTACCTAGGAACCGAAAAGCCCCCACCATTGTTGGCATCGGATTGTGTTAAAGTCTTGGCAAAGGAAGTGGGTTTTTCTTGATTCTCCGGCCCATTAACCCCTGAAACTCCTTCATCATCAAAATCAACATCATTGCTGATGGGAACCAGCCGAATTTTCGCAAAAACCTCGTCTGTCTCAAGATCTGCCATGAATTTGATGGCAGAAATTTTACATGGTACACAAGCAGGAATCCTAGGAAAATTCCTGTAATCGACATTTCCGGAAGCATGCTCAGCATGTCCCTGAGGAAAGTAATACACTTTCGAGTTAACCGGGGGCATTTGCACCATGCTACCGGCGCAAGCATGCCATAACTGAGAGTCCAAACATTTCTCACTTTCTTTCACTGCTTCCTTCGATTCCATAAAAGTAATCATCGCAATTTAGCAAAACTATCGCAATATCTAACCCAAAATTTAGGTTACGGGAAGCCCTCCAACAATTTAACAGGCGTCATAAAGAGAACTGAATTAACCCAGAAAAATTTCCACTTTCGTACCTATCTTATCTTCAGTAAGCGAAGAGACCCATCTGCAGAAACATAACAAAAAAACACAAATAATAAGTTTACCATAGAAATTGGATTCACAGAGGAATTTTTTGAAGAAATTGAATCCCAGAAAATCTCAGTCTCATCCCATCCCATATCTCATTTTTCACCCAAAACTGTTCACATCAGCACAAGAAACCCATGACTTCCCGAGAAAATTTGAGTAACTTTTAGCAAACAAATAATCAATACATAACAAAATCGACAAAAAGCAAAATCAAAGAATCCCACAAGAAGAGAGAGAACCAAAAAGAATTTGATTAAAGACGCAAAGATCCCAGTAAAATAGGAACAGATGTAAACCCCTTCGGCTTTTCTTTACTTCAACTCTCTGTTTCTTTCTCCCACATTTACACTCAACTCCATACACACAAATAAACCAATCTCTCTCCAACTCTCTCTCTTATATAAACAATCTATACATACATATTATGTGTATGTATATTCGTAAAGTCTTCACACGTACACAAAGCGTCTTTCAGTAAGTCCTTTTCCTTTTTCATTCACCTGCCGAGTAAAATAATTGTCTCATCTCCAAAATAAAAAACCACAGAAGTATTATAATATAAATTCCCCACCTTTTTCTTCGGATCTGAAGAACCTTCTGATGTGCCTTCGGAAGTCAGCATAACAACAAAGATCTTAAAGCAAGCTTTATCTATAAAAGAAATTACACAATTATTATATTTATTCTGTTGCTTATGGGTGCGGATGTGGAGATTATGACAAAAATAAATTTACCCAGAGAATATTTATCAACGTTTGTGGAATAAAATGGAGAGACTTGTCTTTACTCCATCACCCCATTCTTGATCATGGGAGTTGTGATCGTTTAATTCAATAGAATAATAATGAGATTTTGAAAAGACCAAGGTATTGTTGTGAGTGAACATGTTTCATTAAATTAAACCTTTGAATGAATTGATTTAATTAAAGGAAGTCAATAGCTGCTCTGAGAGCAAGGCAGTCTTTAAGGAGACAAAATTGGTAAAGCCATTAGTTACCCTATGGTAAAAAGAAAATTGAATACTCTGATTTCTTATTAATTCACCAAGAAAATCCATAATGTCTTTCGCTCCTTCTGTCCCAACCTCAAATGGTTAGAGATAAGACAAGGTTGTTTTTTTTAATGATAATTAAAAAAAACTATTAGAAATTTAAAGTTTATAAACACATTCCTATCTTATCCCTTTTAATTCATTAAAATTATTCTATCTTTTCAAAGTTAGTTAATAGGGATAAACATCCGTAGAAAAGTAGGAAAAATGTTGTTGAACGTAGAATCTTCATTGAGGCAACACGAAAAACATATTGACACAGATGGAATAGTAATTAGTATGTTGCATGTCCAAAAATAATTTTATGCACGTAACAATATTCACATTTTAAAAGTTTTAATTAATATTTTAGAAAAATATTTTTTGCATCGCATATAACAATATCTACAGGAGATTAATGTGATATATTTTAATCTCGGATATGATATATATTTAATCGACGAGATTATAGTATATAGAATCACATTCAATAATAAAAGTTATTCAAAATTAAATAGATTAGATCAATTGTTGGAATTTATGAAGATCCAGGAACAATTATGGCTAAGAAAAAACTTATGGTCACATCAATTGTAAAGTATAAGCGATTCTACGATTTTCCAAATCATTAACCTAATAGTCACAATATGAATTTAAATTTATAATTTAATTTAAATTCTAAATATATTCAAATTTCAAATTTGATAATTGAATCTCATAATCCAATCTTCTAAATATCAATCAAACATATATTATCAGTATATAAAAGATAATATTATAGATACTTGATATTACCATAACTATCCAAATTTAAATATAATTAATATTATATTTAACATCAACCCCTTGAAATTTATAGAAATTAATTTACTTGTCATTAATTAAGAAGATGTACTGAGACCATGAAACCCTAATTCGAAACTTAAAAGACTTTTTAATAAATAAATAAACTCTTAATTCGTTCAACTTATTAATTCTATTTTTATTCCACTAAAAATATGGAAGTTTTATTATCCATAATTTTAATCCTCTTTTTTACACATACATACTAAATTATAATTAATTCATTAAACTAGACATTTTGATATAATATTCAAAACATTAAATAACAAGTAAATATTTCAGATAACAAACATAGTTTTTAGTAATAATAAAAATAAAATACAATTACACTGCTTTAGGGGTACCTATCCCCAACATTGATAAACCGATTAAAATACAAAATATTGACAACTTATCCTCATATTGGATTGTAGGATAGACAAGTAAACAGACACGAATGAGATAAAAAAAATTTAGCTAGAAATCTGATTTATGAAATTTTGATTTTGATGAACAGAGCTTTATCAAATAAAAAATAAAATCGAACCTGATGTCCCCCATAATCACCTCGGGACCCGAGGACCGAGCATTTCACCATCAACACTACCTACGTCATCTAAGGCGAGAGCAACCAAGGAGCACGCACGCAGCTCGGGAGTCCTGGCCGAGGCCTTGACACCTTCTCGGGAGTCACACCTCGGGAGGTGCCCGAGCATCTACGTCATGGAGAAGAGCTAGGGGACCGAGGAAGCAATTTGAGCTCGGGGTACCTCCCGAGGACCCCGACCCGACGTGCTGAAGAATCCTCTCTGGGTACGTATTTCCTTCTTTAAAAGATCCAGATACGATACTTGTTTTCTTCTTTAGAGAATCCGAGGACGATACGACTTTCCTTGTTTGCGCAACAAAATCCCCGGAGATCACGGAGAAGATCTCGCCCACCCGAGATCTTCGCTCCTCTCCACCGACTTAGCCCCTCTATAAATATCACCAGGTTTGCTCCTTTGCATTCATTCACTCATTGTTGCACACTCTTGCACACAGCTTATATTGCTCTCATTTGCTCTCGCGCGCACTGCCTGACTTAAACATTGGAGGGGTTTCGCCGGACACACTTCCGGCGCCCTCTGACGAGTGTTTTGTGGTTGCAGACATTCAGGCGTACTCCCCAGTTCCCGACGCCCGACGTGCCCGAGGTCCTCGATACGATGATAGCTCTCGGCTGAACTATTTGGCTATATCAGAACCCATCAAATTAATGATACTTCAGTTAATTAAAAAACAGTGATTCTTGCATCTAAGATGCATAAAATCCACATCCCACTCTATACTTTTATCCATCCCACTGGTAAGATACGATTACTATGCCCTTACATATACAGATAGGCACACACGTATTCTTTGGGTGAGGATGGTTTTACCCTAAACACGGCAGCCACAGTCAAAATCTACAGTGGACGATTTACTCCTTTCCATTTTCACCTTCCGACTGCTAAAAGTTGTTTGCAGACCTTTCATGCGTAAGGAAATTTGCCCACTGTTCACCGCAACTGATCAAACCTTACTCGAGTGTAGGTAAAAAGTTTCTAATCATCTCCCCGTTTTCTCTATAACGTTAATTCTCTTACCTTCAAGGAAGTGCAGGTGGAATTAATACTTGAGGATAATGTTATGCTATCTAACAGATCCTTGCATGTTATATGTCGAAGCTGCCGGACCGTGACACCATGCTAGCTCGGAATTTAGGTATATACATATATATATGTATGTTGAAAAGATAAGTAGAGAGATAATAAAAGATATGATTAGGACTTGACAAAGGGCATAGGCTGGGGTCCGGAGATTATTATGTCACAAAATATATATGAATGCTGCCACATAAAAACCGAAAGGGACTAATGAACCACATCATTTGCTGCCATACAATATAATCCCAGTCCACGTCCACTACAAATATTACATGTATAATATGTATCCTTTATATAATAGTAATTGGCCAAAAATTCATGAGATTTGTGGACAGGTCTCACCTTGCCGGCCAGATACTTTACTTGGATGTGTATTTTTGTTACTAGTTATTATCGTTAGCAGAATGGGTTTTTATGTTTTGCCTGTGATTTAGATTAATATAGTGGAATAATATATGATCGCGGATCGATCCCAAGACATATATGTTATATGGTGGTTGGATAAGACAGAGTAAACAGAAGGAAAATGTACTGTAACTCAAAGACCAAGTTGTGACATTTAGTCCACTCATTGGACCTCGCTTTCCTCCCAACGTCTTTACAACTTCTCATGAAAAATACACTTGCATAAACCATTACATCTAAATTAAATAAATTTTAATGCAACATAGATGAGGCATGCAGTTCAAATGTTGAGTGGATTTTGTCACTCCACTAGCCCAAACGCCGCCGCCGCCGCCACCTCCGGCCAAATTGCCGGCAGCCGTCCAACACCTGATGACGACCGACCACCCATGAAGCTTCGCCGCCGTCGGAATCGATCGAAATGAATTTATTTTATTTTTGTGAAAAACGCGATTTGTGCGACGGAAAAAATCAAAATTCCGGCGAAATTCCGGCGAAATTCCGACGACGAATGGTCGATTGAGACCACCACTGATATGAGAGCACGATATTCGACAGTTCCCCTCAATAGCCGCCCCATGAATGGCCGAGAAAACGTCGTAATTTGGCCGGAAATTTTCGAAAAATTCGCATCCGAAAGGATACGATTTTCCGACCAAAATCGCGACGTTGGTAGCCGGAGAAGGGTGGCGTGAGGTCGGCGTGTCGTGGGCTCTCGGTTGGTGACATCAATTTCCGGTGATGAGCGTCGGTCGGCGGCAAATTAAGGAGCGGTGGGAGGAAGCTTAGGGTTTATACACATAATTTCGAAAATTGTACACAAAATTGGGATTCTTAAAATTTTTGAATCAAGGTAGAAATAAAACCGCTCTGATACCAACTGTAAGAATTAAATCATGTTTGACTGAATAACATGATACTGAATGCGGAAAATGGATCAAGAATTATCTCAAGCCATTGATTCTGATGCGGAACTTTAGACAGCATGAGCAACGAACTGAAATTGCTACAGAGTCTTCTAAGCACTCCAGACCTCACAATAGATGGTATGAATGATTTATGGTGTGTGCTTAGGGACCCTGAACCACTATTTATAGGTGATTTGTGCCATCAACAAATCTTTCAAGATTGTGACAAATCTCGATAAGATACATTTTTAGGTATTTTGATTGATTCAAACTCTTATAGATTGTGCACATCTAAATCTTTCAATATTTGGCCACTTAATAAAGATAAAAAGATGTGCATGATCAAATCTCAATCAAAATCTATATGTGCCACTTAATGAGATAATATTTTTTATGTCCAAATAAAATATTTCTAACAAATAATATTATCGATCATATCATCGTTTACCTTTTAAAAACACAGTTTCTTGTGAATACCTTTGGCTTTTATATAGTATTTTCGTACGATTTTATAATCTTAAAAAATAGTTAAAGATCATTGTCTGTTACACTGCATACACCCTTTAATTTCTTATGTGTGTGGCGTTGAAAAGAAGAGATGGCTATAATTTATTTGACTAATTAATTTCAAGAAAAGGGTGCAAGTGAATCAGAGCTTGAGAATCTAGCTATTGCGAAAACTGTCTCCGCCTAGGGGAATGCCAACGACATCAAGTCTTCCCACAAAAGAGCCTGAAAGAGAGACTATTAATGGAAGGCTACTATTCGGAGTGCAGGGAATTGCTACATCTTCGATAGAAGGAATTGGACAACTAGGCTCTTAGGCAGCTATTGAATCCGCCCAGTTAAATACTTCCATGGATTTCATCGCTTTAGTTGTGTCAAAGAAAGTCAACAGGTCGAGTGAGATCAAGCGCTAGTGTGGACTAATCTCACATAGAAACTGAAATGATTGAAAACTTGTACCCGTGAGCTTTCACATAGCTCGAGCACCAATTAATGGATCAAAATTCAGACCACGTGCTTTTTTTAAAAGAGTTTTAAAAAACAGCACGGAGTAGGAAGGGGTTGACCAGCTCTGCGGGCTGAAAAATCGCGCTCGATCTGTTCAGATCGCGCCTAAGCTGAATCAGCACGGAGCTGAGCTACGCGATCTGAACGAAGGAAACATGAGTTGCAATAGCTCGATTTCTTAAATGATTTTAGCACTGAGAAGTATATCAGATCTTGTATAAAAACCAAGCGGAAAACATGCGGATATACTCTCTGAAAATTTATAAAAGGTGGTTTAAAACAAGTATGCGATGCAGAAATCAGTAAAAAAACAAACGCTGGAATTTGTTTTTGGAAGTTCGGAGTTGAATCTCCTACATCTCCCATTGTTCCATTGTTGGAAAGTTTCACTAGAAGACTTTGATTATTACAACTTCTGCCATAACCCGATCCCAACCGTCGCAATTGTGAGAACTCCTAGCACACCATACTACACACCAGCCCGCAAGCTGTTTGAGCTGCATCACTAAGAACATGTTTAACATCTTTGTTCAAAGACTACATTTGAATTGATTTTATTTTTCACATTCACTCTAAATTGTTCAAAGACTACATTTGAATTGATTTTATTTTTCACATTCACTCTAAATTGTTTCGCTCATCTCTCAATATGTGAGTGAATGTGTGTGTGTGAGATTTACAGTGTAAGCTCACCTCTCAAATATTAAATCTCACATACTGGGAAGTGCTTCTTTATAAGCTGATATCTTCTCAAGTTGTGCAGTCGACTATAGTGATTCTGCATTTAAGCTCTCAGTTGTGCACCAGCTCTCAGCTTGTACACCAGCTGCCACCTGAGTGCACCAGCTCTCGACAATTTCGTTTGGTTTATCGTCGCACTCTCTTTTCCCTCCAGTTCAGCTCTCGATATATATATAGCTTCTGATCTGATATATCCGTTGGACACAAGTTCCTACCGTTGAAAAAGTTTTAGTAAAGTTTCTGACATTGTTGTACCTCATGTCCTTCGTCATTTAATGTGTTTTCAGGCTTTGTTGACTTTGAGCATGTGAGCTCTGTCTCGATCAGACAAATTAGTCTATCTTCTGATATTCTGAATAAAGCTTTTACAAACTAATTCGTCTGAGCTGATATCCTTCGTGTCTGGTCGAATTCTGATCTGTTGTGCTCTTCTCTAAGCTGATCTGAGCTGATCTACTCTAAGTTGTTCTAATCTGAGTCTTTCTTATGTTCTTCCTCTTTCTGCTCTAAGATGTTTCTTCATTGTTTTGCTCTGAGCTGTTTCTGTTCTGTTATGCTCTGAGCTGATTCTGAACTGCTTCTCTGAGCTGATTCTGAACTGCTTCTCTGAGCTGATTCTGAACTGTTCTTATCTGAACTGCTCTAAGATAATCTGAACCGATTCTGATCTGAGCTGATCTGAACTGCTCTAACTCGAAGCTCCATCTACGCTAAACTGATCTGCACTTCGTAACTGAGCTCATCTCTTCTTATACTGTACAGTTTTTCAGCTTTCAGCTCGACTCTGATCTGATTTACTAAGATGTTCTTGCTCCGAGCTGAGTCAGCTTGAATGTCGTCTGATGGATCAGTTTGGAAGTCCCATACTGTTCCAGCTTAGACTTGCGTAATCTGATATATTTCAGCTGAGACATGCGCACTCAATTAAATCGTTTGAATCATAAGAACAAACTGTGTTTATCAAATTCTAGATTTGATCTGCTACACAGATCCAACAGAAATTGAGAGGTCATGCCCCCGGGACATTCAACGCATTTGTCGTGGTGCATCTGGTATTTTTATGAAAAAAGTAGGATGAAAACTAAGGTATTACATTATTTAGGATTATTCGGAAATGAATGTATATTTTTATGGGCTTTTATCTAGTATGATCCAATTCATAAGTTGTTTTTGTGTTTTATTATATATATTAATTATAAATTTCCCGACTAAGTTCCTGCAATCAAGACAACCAATTTATTTTTATTCTGCCAAAATTTGAATAACAACAATCTTGTTAGAATAATCTGGAATTGAGATTTTGAAAAGGGTCTATGCTATTTTACCACTATTAAAATTCATTACTATTTTTAAAACCTTTTTCTTGATGTAAGGACTTTATCCAAAATATTATGACAAATTGAATTAGGGCAGTCATATAATAATTTAGGTAGAGTTATTTTTTCCTAGTAATCAATTTTACTCTAACGAATAATACATTGACTGCTTATGCTGCCATCATTTAGTAGATTCTTAGTGCATTTTTCATGAATTCGATCTCTTTTTGCCAAGGATGTATAAACCATTTAACGTTGACATACATAATTATCAGTCCACATTAATTTAATTGAGTTCACTTCAACATTTGCAGAAAATATAATTGGGTCCTTTTCTCTTTTACCAATTTTTCAAAAGATGAACAAAAGTATGCAACCATGTTAGAGCATCTTTAATTGAACTCCAATTTTTTCCCAATCAAATTAATATCAAAGAACGGTTGTAGGATCAAAAACAAAAAGTGAAGTGGTCCAATCCTTTTTTTGTTTTAAAAAGTGAAATTCTTCTATAAAGAGTTGCTTTTGGTGCGATTTCTCTCTTTCTTGTCTAGCTAGTGTTGTTGTATTAAACGTTTTTGTGCTGTGTACGCACGGCTACAGATAACTTGATAAAAAGAGAGAGTGGGTGTATTTAGGTAGGCCTCATGGCATAATGTGATACACAAAAACTAGCTAGAGTGCAATCGGTCCGGGCTGTTCGATCGATTGAATTTGGCGAAAATCAAGTTCAACTCGAGCCTGAGCATTTTATGACATATATATGTTCAGAAAAAAAAATTTTACTTGGAATATGATTTGGGTATGAGTCTTTATTAGTATTGTTTGGGGTCTGAGATCATGTTATTTTTAGTTTTCAGTTTTAAAAAAAATACTTGATTGATGGTTTAAATATTTAATTTTAGATTTTTGACTATACTAAATTGACAGATGGTTGGTATATATGAATAATCTTTGATTTAACCATGCTTAAAGATTGCATGCAAGCACTTATTTTTTAGAATGATATTTAATTTCCGTAGACATACATGCATATATACATATCATATATTGTCGATAACCATTGTAAAATCTGCTACATACATTGAACCTCAGAACTCAGAAGATGGAGACTTCTGATAGAAGTACGTACATGGTGAAAATAATTAATGAACGACGATTCATTGTCACAGCGTAACTATCTGAACTGTGATATATAAACACAGCACATGTGCGGTAGCAGAAGGAGCTTGTATTTTGATTGAGCAAAGGTATATTATATATGGGCATCGAATTCGGTGCTATTTAATTATTATTCAGAGGATATACGATAGCAACTAAATTGACACATATATACTGAAAAGTAAAATAAACAAGAACGAAAACTTGAAACATCTTACTGGTGAAAGATGTTATTTACATTAATTAGCTCTTTAGAAAATTCCAAATCCCCGAATCACTGACATTTATTCTCATATTTTATGAGGAAAACAATCAATCCAAAGATATGTACATTAAATAATCTCCTATTATTCCTATCAAGTGTTTAGTCCTTTGAAAGTTTGCCTTCCAGATAAATATTTTGGTGAACTCACTGAATAAAGTTGTGAAGTAGTTGGATTATTTGGCACATGTAATTATTGTTCTTGACATAAGAGTAAGCTAGCTAGTGAATTAATCAGTGGAAATTATACAAGTGGTGTCATCTCATAATCCTTCATTTATATGATTACTATTAGTTAATTAAATTAAATGTCTTATACAGTTTGATTTATTGGAACCTTTTGCGTAAAGTGGATAGTTGACCTTTTATCCTATCCTTCTCTATATAAAAACTACTACTACTACTACGATAATAATAATAATACTAGAGAATAAAATAATAATAATTATTATTATTATAATAAGAAAATAATAATAATAAATAGACGAAAAGAGAGAAAAAAGGGTTGGAGATACGAATTACTTTATATAGATGAGAATAAAATAGATGATACAGCACAAGGACTTAGGAGGATCCATAGTGGACTTCACTTAGTGAGATATAGGCCCGAGTTTTGTTATATAGATAAATATTTTCTTTTGTTTTAGGCTACCCCTTGTTGAAGGGTCTTTCATGACCTTTATACATGTTATTCCGCTTTTTTACACTACAAAAAATTTAAAAAAAAAAGCTATTTTAAAAAAATATAGTTCAAATATATATATAAATATATATTGTAATTGATACGGTGAAAATCTTGTATGAACATTCGTGTGGGCACCTGATGATGTGGCATTGACATGTGTGGGCACCTGATGATGTGACACTTCTTAGTGCTGTCAGATCATCAGGTGCTGGACAAAATATCAATCATATATATATATATATATATATCTATATAAACGATGATGATCTTATATGTCATTGGATATCCATATTATACAATGGCAATCCAAATATGAAAAAAATTTGGTCACATCCTGTGCGCGGAGAAGCACTCTATAGTCTATGTGCATGTATCATCTCTGACCTTTCCGTTGTGTATGATACAACTTCCCATGTCAGACATTTGGTTAACAAACACAAGTTGATCGAAATTTCCATACATAAACACCTAAAAATCTCTTTTCTCCCGACTTTTAATGCTCGCTCTTGACTGGAGGAAAAGGATTTGAATACAAAAATGTTAGGAAAAAAATCACACAAGGAAATTAATGAACCCAATGGATCCGCCATTGCGATACTGTACAAACCCATATATCCTTATTCCAATTCAGCAAAGATCGATAACTCAACCCTGCCCAGCTTGGACCGGAGGGGAGACTGACTGGTTAGCTAGTAACACGGAAACGTGGAATCATCTCCAACTTGTGATGTATTAGCCGATCTCGTATATTTCTTCGACGACGAAGAAGAAGACAAATCTCCGGATCTTCTTCTCAGCATCTGCCTCATGCCATCGGCAACTCGAATCGCGGGATTCGACTGAAACTTACGGCAGAACGACATGTGTGCCTTCACAGCTTCGTCCAGTCCGAACTGCTTTTTACCTCTGCTAGCTTCATCTCTTACAGCCTCGGAACACAGACCACACAACCATTTACCGCCGAATTTCGACTTCACTTCCGTGATGTATTCTTGAGTGCACTCTTCCTTCAACCCACAGCACTCGCACTTGACAAATTCAATCATGTCCATCAATTTGATTCGACAACTGATACATAAGACACGAAAACTTTCAATAAACTCTTTATCTGCTACAACTCTTCCGGCATGAGTATTTGGGGAGAATCGTGCGAGAGAAGTTGGTTAAGAGTGTGCAGAAGTAAGAAAGTGGAAGGAGAAAGAAGAGGTTTTATAGTAGGGAAAGTCTGCATTATTTCTCCATGTTGTATGATTATGATATTGGGTGCACTGGAACATGAGACAATGTGGTTAATTAGATTCTCTGTTTAAAAAAAAGATTTGGTGGAGGGGTTAATTAGATTCTCTGTCTGGCCGTCAATTTGTTCTGAGCTTTATTCTAGACTCGATTAATCTAATCCAAATTCACTCGTGATTAATTGAGTTTATTATGATTGGGTTGGCGTTTCTACACAACAATTTATTTTCCTCTCCATGAGTTCCTAACAGTGACAATGGATCTCAGAAAAGATCAATTTCAGATGTAGGAAACAGTCAAATGTGAAAAGGTTGGATCAAACATTTATGGATGAATTTTATTGATCAAATAATTGATGCAGGCAATTGCCATATTGGCCATGATTGAACATTTAAAGCCAAATTAGTTTCAGTGATGAGCGGAGTTGATGTCGGAAGTCTTTACCAAGCTACTGCTACATCGTTTCGCTAGCTACCTATACCACATCCGGTGGAGCCATAGATAGCACTAATATATATGCTTAAAATGGCAAAAATATTTGTCTATATGGTTCCACAATGCATTATCAATATTACGATTATAAAATTTGAGTTGGATATATAATGTATTTGATTTTAATCGATTAAATTTGTGATAGTTAAATTATATTTTTCACATCTGTAAAAAATTAATAATAATAAAAAGAATAATTTTTAAAAGATAATATTATAATTCTATATTAATAATTTGATTATTGTGAGACAAATAATTAAAATTTGACTTATAAGAAATAAATATTTATTGATTTTATTGATGAAAATAATAATATTGTAGTCAAGTATGAGATATGATTAATAATCATTTACTCGAACAAGCATAACCTTTTGTATATATTAAGATGGAACATATATAATATTTAGGCCCGATATTGTGGGCGCCCACAATGGACAACTGTGTGGGCGCCTGGAGATGTTCAGCCGAACATCTTAGCAATTTCATAAGATGTTCGGCTGAGCATCTCCAGACGCCCATTGTGGACGCCCACAATATCAAGTTTTATATAATATTGATAGCATAGTAAATTTCTAAAAAACTTTTCAGTTCTGTGGTCTGATGAGTGCATGTGTATCTGGTATTGTCGCAACTTATATGCAAATAATGGGTTTTTTAATTGTTTATTGTGAAAAAAAATATTTTTTTATTAAGTAACGTAAAATGGGAGCATTTTCCAAACTAATGTATCACGCCTGTTGGAATGGCGTGATACCAAAAAAACTTTTTTTTTTTAATTTAAAAAGCAAGTCACGCCGGTTGGGACGGCGTGACTTGCAAAAAAAAAATTTTAATGTTGTCACGCCCACCGCGTGGGCGTGATTCACTTTGCACAAATATTCACGCCATGGTCGAAGAAGCTCGTGTCAACATCGTCGTTCGTAAATCTATTCTACGTAAGGTTAGAACATTGATCTATTCATGTTAACGGTCAATGTTTGAATATCATTTATATAAATTTCAATACATTGTTTTCAACTATTTTGTAGGTACTTCGGAAGGCTATGAACGATTTTGTCTCAGGCTCTTTCGACGGACAATTGAAGGCTCTTTGTGTTGTCATATAACCTTGCTATATTTATCAAAAAGTTATCATTGTAAACCAATTTTGTATTTTTAATGGGTTGTTAACATATAAGTTATTAATTTTATTTATGTCGTAATAATATGAAAATGAAAAATACAATATGTAGAAAAAATCATATTGATCCATCTTGTTTTGTATATAACTTTGATGGATCAGTATGATTTTTTCTACATATTGTATTTTTCATTTTCATATTATTACGACATAAATAAAATTAATAACTTATATGTTAACAACACACTAAAAATACAAAATTGGTTTACAATGATAACTTTTTGATAACTATAGCAAGGTTATATGAGGACACAAAGAGCCTTCAATTGTCCGTCGAAAGAGCCTGAGACAAAATCGTTCATAGCCTTCCAAAGTACCTGCAAACTAATTGAAAACAATGTATATGAAATTTATATAAATGATATTCAAACATTGACAGTTAACATGAAATGATCTATGTTCTAACCTTACATAGAATAGATTTACGAACGACGATGTTGATAGACGCGGCCACGGTCCGGGTCGAACCGTGACCCGACCCGGAACCGGCCCGTGGTCAACGGGCCGATTAACCGGGTCAATGGGTTTCGACCCGGACCCGGACCGGACCCGTATACAAACGGGCCGGTTCCGGTTTACGATATGTTCGACCCGGCGACCCGCCGGGTCGAACCCGGAACCGGCCAGGCGGTTCCACCAAATTTAAAAAAAATCGAAATCTGAAGGTAACGTTCGACCCGTCGGTCTGGGCCGGGTCGGACCCGACGAGCCGACCGTTACATTTTAAAAAAAATTTCAAAATTTTGTACAACAGTCGACCCGTCGGGCCCAACCCGCCGGGCCAGACCCGGACCGAAACCGACTCTCACGATTCCGGTTCCGATTCTAGGTTTTACGGACCCGGACCCGCCGATTCCGGCTCGTGGCCGGGTCTAGATGTTGACACGAGCTTCTTCGACCATGGCGTGAATATTTGTGCAAAGTGAATCACGCCCTTCGCATGGGCGTGATTACATTTAAAAAAAAAACGAATTTTTTGCAAGTCACGCCGTCCCAACCGGCGTGACTTGCTTTTTAAATAAAAAAATTTTTTTTTGGTATCACGCCATTCCAACAGGCGTGATACATTAGTTTGTAAAATGCTTCTATTTTGCGTTACTTAATAAAAAAATTTTTTTTTTTCACAATAAACATTAAAAAGCCCTAATATGGAAGGCCAGATGCGCACACGCTAGGTTGACAGCTACAAGACAACAAAATGTGGTCTGAGAGGAGCTTGGGTTGTTGGAGCATGACGTGGACACGTACATCACGAACACGTGTCTACATATGATTGGTTGATGACGTATGGTGTTCGTCCTCCGTGTGCACCCGACCACTGACCATTTTGCCGAATCTATGTCGGTTTTTTAATCCGAAACATATAACTATTCGTATATATATAATATACGTGAGAAGGAATAATATGGAAGGATGTCTCTTTCTAACATATATGTCTTTCTTAAAAGAAATAGTTGGGAAAATGTATAATTTATTCATGTAATGACTAATGAATGAATATTGTCTTAATCTTAATAATATATTAACTAATAACACAAAAATGTCAAAGCAACAACAGTGCAATAACTACTCACAGAGACTGAGAGAGAGGAAAAAATGGCCAAGGGATTTCAAGTCCAGTTCAGTGTTGGACCAGATGAGATGTATCCCAGGAATTTTGAGATCCAACTCAATGAAATTGTGGAAACTGGCCCAAGACCAAAACTAAATGGGCTTGTCAATGGGACAGATTGCTTCAAAATATGAAAAGACCTCTCATCGAAATAAAATAACATGCAAAGTATACTAGATCCATGTATCTGTTCCATCATATTCACATGTATACATGTCATCGTTATAGTACATCGTATATGCAGATGTGAATATTATGATCCGGACTTGTTGGAGAATTTTACCCGTGAAGCTATCATTAAAGCTAACTACACATTATATAGAGAATCCAACATCCATCAACATGGAGGGTTGAGTGGAGTAGTTTTCTTGATCTTGAGGCCCGATCCATTTAAATGTGGTAAATATCGAGGCATCGTTCACTTTCCTATTTGGAAGACTTTTGCCCCATTCAACAGGACTACTAGGACTCGGGTCTCTCTCTTGGACCAGGCATCAGGTACATGTATCTTTACCGATTAACCAATTTATAAATGTTGGATTAGATACTAAAGAGATACCGCTTCCTCACAGATTTGACTAGATCTATAATTTAAATTAAAAAAGGTATTTTTGAATATATTTAAATATAGTTGGTGTAGCAAGCATTGTTAATGAAAATGTAGGTAATGTCCCTGCCTTTCAGTTAATGGAAGGTAGAGAGAGTGAGTGGGTTGAAACATGTTTGTAACAAAAATGGTCCCTCATTTCTGTGCAACAGTACAATTGTCCATTCCTGCCAAGACTCTGCAACCCTTCATATTTTTCTCATAATAACAGCAAACCACAACCAACCAACACTCAACCACTCCCATGTTATCCTCATTTTACATCATATACCATCCTCTATATGTATGCTTTCTTTCAAGGAAAGAAAAAAACATAAGGGGATGAAGCTGTACTTATCTTGATGATATAATATAAATTGGGTAGTAACTTTGTCTTGTTAATTATCATTATTTTCTTGTGCTTGTTCATTGCTCTCTTTTTCTTTGTTTTTGTTTAAAAAAAGAAGAAGATAAGATGAGAACGGTCTCCTAACAACTTTTCACAGGGGAACATAATAATGGACAGATGAATGACTTTCATCACAAGGCATAATCTGACCTGCAACTTTGTCCTTAAATTGCAAACTGAATTTAGACATTTTTTCAATAGAATAAAAACTTGATATAAGAAAGATTACATGTTGAGGTCATCGGGATTAATGTTGATGCATTCAGTCTTGTAGACCAACTACAGCTTGCAATAGAGGAAACTAATAAGTTATCACATGGGCCAGCTCCTTCATTTTCAAGACACAAAATTTACAATCTAAGATTTGATTTCCCACTACAAAAAATAGAAATCGCCAGTCAGCTGCTTTTAGTGGCCATTTGCATGATCTAGTGGAGCGATTGTATACAGAGAATCCAATGTTTTCACCTCGAAAGATCGTATGTCGGAGGATAGCCCAGTTGCTCCATTTCCCAGCTATGTTTTGAAGCCGCTCTTTCATGTCGCGGTACATAATCCTGTGGGAGAAAAAAAGACATCCTCATATTTAAATGAGCATCAACTATGGTATCAAAATGTCGAGCTAAAAACTCCACCTTATCAGTGCATTTTGTTGGTTGAGATATTCTTAAGAAATATTCTATTACCTCCAACTTTTTGACAAGTTCCTTTGAAGTCGGTGCAGAGACAATGATATGGCGAGCACTTGGACTAATGAAACCTTCCTCCACAGCTTTGTCGATGAACGACAGTAACGAGTTGTAATATCCATCTACATTTAGCAATCCTACCTGCAAAAACAAAATGACTTTTTACTTTTTCATTACGGGATTTGATAAGCTTCTTATTCTTTTCAGTTTCTTTTATGGAAATGAACTTCAAATATCAGAACGATATAGATCAATGAATCCATGGCATATCAAGAAATAAAGTACCGGCTTATCATGGATTCCAAGTTGAGCCCATGTGATCACTTCAAGCAATTCCTCAAGAGTTCCATAGCCACCTGTATGGCATACCAAGGCATGATTCTCTGGAAGCTGTCATTAATGATTTAAAAATATATGTAATCTAGTATATTCTTTAAGTATCTTAACCTCCTAGTACAGTAGTACTCATTTATTGAGTAGCTGAGGTCTGACAAAGGATGAGACTAAAGAAAACTACATCTTTATACATGCTAGCTAATCTGACGCACATATTTTTGTGTGGAAATTATTTTGTTTTTAAAAAAATATATATATTTAGCTGCTTGTTACATTTTATTTTTTGTGTCGTAAGTTATAATTGACTGGAAGTTGGTTGCTACTTCTATGTTCTATGTTAAATCAAAGATTCTGTGGATGAAAGCAACAATCAAGAAGAATTCAACTCCATTTATTGCATTTGCTACCATTGATTATAATGTATTCAAGGAACAAATGACGCATTTAGAAGAGCATTACACAAACTTTTAAGACGAAGAATGAAGAAATGGAAAACTTCAAACTGAGAAATCAGCGCAAGTGAAGGGTTTTTACACAAACCAGGCAACGCAATAAAAGCATCAGAATGCCTAGCCATTTCTGCTTTTCTTTGGTGCATATCTGCAACAGCCTTCACTTCTCCCACTGTTACACCAGTTAACTGCAAAAGAATACTTACTCCCATCAACCAAAATTGTTGATAAAGCTGAAAAAGGAAAGGAAGATTTTTCTTGCATGTTGAATACTGTGCATTTGTTTACAGTGAAGCAATAATGGGTGGTTTTGCACGAGAAATCAAATTCAAAGTCAGCAATTTCAGAATCAGTAGTGAAATCTGAATTACATAAAAGGCCATGGAAGAAAATTACAAGATCCGTGGGTAAACTAGAGAACATTTGGAGTCCGAGTGTAGTCATATATTGTAGTATAACAGCAACCATTTAAAATCATTTTCCTTGTGGATAAGGTTGAAAAAACCAACCAGGAAACAAAAGCAGATGAACGAAATGCAGTGCAAACAGACTCATATCTTGACCAAGATTCAAGACAGAATGAGCTTATAGTCCATGGATAAGAAAAGTGTAGCCATCCAAGAAAAAACATATCCAACCAATCAAACAGTACACCCTCAGAAGCAGAAATAAAACGTGATAAAAGAAAAGAGAATGTTGTATTGTATCAAGTATCGAACTCCATTCAAATTTTAAAAAATATAGTTGTAAACAAATATAAATCGGAAAAAGCCCAACATTTTAAGCGTAGCAGACAAACCTCTCGAGGCATGAGCGTCTTGGGAATCACCCTGCAGAGGAGACCACATGACAAAATATAATCAGTTTACGTGAAGAATTAAGCAGAAAGCTCACATTTAATAACAGCTTGAAAAGAAGAAGCTAAGCTTACCCCATTACATGCCGGCCACCATCATGAACAGCTTGAGAAACCAAACCCATAAGTCCTATGCTGCCTCCTCCATACACCAAATCAATGTTCCTAGAAACCTTTAGAACACACGAACACATTAGACGAGTTCCAAGACTCGAGAAAAATGAAGTTTGTCGTTTCTCAAGCGAAACTTTAATTTGACCGAGTAGAAATTTTTGTACAGTCAGCCGCCCCCCACCCTCCCCTCCAGAAGTTGCACATTTATCATAACTTCGACATTGTAAAAAGGGGAAAAAAATTATTTTGTACAAGCATGGGGGCTAATACAGTAGAGGGAGTACTTCATAAAGTACAGCCGTATGTTGGAGTTCTTATCCACTTGGGGAAGAAAACAAGATTTCATTGGAAAAAATTGAGAGAGACCTGTAGATGAAAGTAACATGACATGTGGAGTGTCTAAACAAAAAGCACAAAGATCTAATCTTCCCCATCTCATATTGAGAGAAATTCGAGTTAGTTAAACCAGCAGGTGGGGTGAAAAATCAGGAGTCCCAAAAGCTAAGCGCCATTAAAACTTTCAAAAGCAGAGACGGAATTTTCAGAAACTATTGAAACAATTTCTTGCAAAACCCATGTCAAGAATGCAAGTAAAACAATGAAAGATGCAAGACAATAACTTGAACGAACTTCCGTTCCAATGCAAACCCAACATTTTCCGAAACAAAGAAGAAACATACTTCAATGGAAAAAAGAAAGCAAGATATTAAATGCATGTACCAACACTCTGCCCAGCTCAATGGCGGATTCTTGATAGCTAGTTTTCTTGCCTTGGCTGCTCCCACAGAACACACAAATCCTCTTGAATTTTGACGTCTTTGCTTCGTTATCTCTCTCCATTATTTCCTAAGTTTATCTCTTCTGTCTCAAATTTTAAGTGGCGCCTTAAAATAAAAGAGCAATCCTTCTTACAACAATCCCCTGAATACGCCCGACACGGCCAGTATCTGCAAATATAGTGGTCGATTCGTAGTAAAAATAGCATGTATTTATCAACAAAAGAAGCGGGATGAGATTAGAAGAATAACGCATCGACTGGGAGATTTCTGCGCTTACAATATGATTGGGTTCGGTTTTATTTATACAGTGGGAGGAAAACTGGTATGCGTGACTGGCACGTGTGGACCATTTCATTTGTTAAGTTTTCTTTTAATCATTCTATTTTATTTCCTTCAATTTTGTGCCCATATATTCGAGAAATGTATCATACCATTCTTAAAAAAAAAAAATCTAAATCTTCCACTCGATTATTTTAGTGGATATGTCCGGTCCAATTAGATAATCATGATTTTTAGTATTAACAACAATGTTTTTCTAAAGATAGTTTTTAGTTACACGCTTGCGACCATCACGCATAACACATTACAATAATGATAAAAACCCAATAAAACGACGTTATTTGTCACTTTATGTCAAGTGAACCCATCGTTGATTAATCATAATGGTCGTAAGTTTTCTCAATAATATGAGTCGAAGTCATTGGAGTATAAATTTTTATTTTATGTAATTAAATAAAATCAATTGAAATTATGTAGTAAATTACAGCTGGTATTTACCTTTGGAAATGAAATGGATTGGCTTTAAGTATTCATTGCAATAATGTAATATATTACACATTCTACTTTTGAAAATACTTGAGAATACTTGTATATCATTTACTAAATGTTTTATTAGATGAGTAAAGAACGAAAATTTGAGCACTCCCAAATTTATCCAATGTCTTTTGCCCACCCCAACCCCACCTTCCCCAAAACACCCCTCTTTAAATTATTTTGGCACTAAAAAAATGAAGTTGAGGAAAGTGAATTTGTTTGGCTTTTTGTAAAATCTTTTATTTATAAGTCGTGGTGACTAGGAAGTCCACGTTAATTAATTCAGTCGCCACAATGACACACCATTTATTTGTTAAATTATTATCATTTTTTATTTATATATGTTCTACTCTTCTCACCACCCTGAAATTAGATTAATATCGCATCCGATCCGTTATAAGATGTAGAGTATGTTGTTTAGATATTTTATAATTTGAACTTTCGAAAATTTTCTTAAAAATCTCTTGTAAAAATCTAATAAATATGCTTAACGCCATAGTTTTTTTAAAAAAAAAATTAAATAACATCACCTTCATAATGCTATACATATGATTTAGTGCTACCGAGAATGTGTACTTCACATTTTATATATTTGATGCATTGGAATATACAAAAGTTGTCACTAGGCCATAGAAAAAATATATATTATGATCAAACGTCATAAGTTTTGTGACATTACACATTTTAGCATTAATATGGTATAGTTGACCTTTTAGCTTCATGATTTACCCAAGTCAATTTCTCATTGACAAAAAAAAAAGATTAATGCAATGTAATAAGAATTAGTCGGTTCACTTAATTAGTTGTTTACATTACCTCCTTAAAAAATGATTATAAATTTTTTATCAGAAATCGCAAACATTTTCTAAAAAATTCTGATTCCACTAACAATCGAACAGAAATACAGCTTACCCATTTTCTGAGCTGATTCACAAAAAGATAATATCACTATATATAACATACGTTTTTATTACTGGAACCAGTTTGTTCAGAAAATCAAAGAGTTTAAATTTGCCAAAATAGGGTGCAATTTTTGTGTGGTCGACACGCATACCTAGGAAGTGACCATTTGTTAGAAAATATTCGATGCCCATCACAACCAACAACTATTGTCTGGGGACACCTATTTAGGGAAAGGAACCTAGCTTTCTAATCGGGTCGGGCTCATCTTCAGACACTCCCAGCATCCCAATCTATTTTCATCGTCAAGCATATTCAAAAAGACACTTGAAAATACAGATCATATTTTCCACACACACAAAGATATATATACATACATACTAACTATATATATAGATATATATAGTATAATCAAGGCATGCATTGGGGTTGTCCTTTATAAAATTGTCCATATTTGCACTTTAAACACTGTAAAACTTCAAAAGACCATCGCCTTTTCATGACATCTGTGGTAAAAATCTTAGGAAAGACATCGTGACATGGGTTCCTTTTAGATTTTATATATGGATAAGCATGCGTGACAAAATCGATTTAAACTATATACATATATATAACACAGTCCGGACATGTGCATGGGGTAAACAAAAATCAAATTACCATATATGGAGCACTGTGTAATAATTTGGAGATTAATTAAACAAGCATGGGTGGGTTGCCTCACCACATTCCATTTGAGAGACAACCTTGTTGTTTCCTTGGGAAACATTTCGTGTATTTCATTCCCCATTGGCATTTCGACGACCATGCATGCTGTCCCAGCCATTCTGTCATTTGGATTGGAAAATTTTAAAGCTCATCATACACACACATACACATAAATATCATACTCGATCGACTTGATAAATATATATTCTGTCAAAATCAAGACAATATATAAACAAATATACTGACAATTATTGTGATTTCGTAGCTTGAATTTATAAATTTTTACATTGCTTAAAGTATACTTGTTCATTTGCACATGATCAAATAATATATTTGATGTAGCCAAATCTCTCTCAACCAATAAGCTATCGACATGTAAGACTTATTAGGTCGGAAGGTCGGGATGGATCTATCTTCAGTTTACGAGCTGGCCTTTCCTTGCAATATTCTGCGAATACAAAAGCTGGTCAAAGGGCGTCGGATGATGTCTCGAAGAAGGCCCTCTGATGCTTAAGTTAGAATGAGTGATCGAGAGTAAAGAGAATATATAGAATAGAGTAAGTGAATTTGCTGAATGAATAAAAAGGAAGATCTACCTGTGTATTTATAGGTAAGCAAAGTGGTTGGATGTACCTGTCTGGATAATTATGAATTGGAGTGGGCTCAGCAGACTTGTCATATACTTCCACCTACCTCCTGCAGGTAGTGATGGTTTCTACCGTACTTATAAGTATATTAATCATGAGTTCATCCAAGAGGGCCAAGTTGCTCATGTGGGATTGCTATAGAAACAAAATCACGTGTCCTGTCGCTGGGAAATGAGGATATTTTGGTTACAGCTCGAGATTCCAAGATAACCAAAGGGAACCAAGATGATAAGTTATCAGCAATACTTTAAAAAGAAACACATCGGATTCTGATATATGAAACACCACTTCGAACCTCGAGATGTATCAAATATTGAATACGGCTAGGACAATTATTTGGTCGACTGGGCAAGTTAATTATTTATGTTTTACAAAACTAAACCTGGAGTGTGGGAACTGAGCCACTTAAACCCCATCTGTCATTAACTAATGTAAATAAAAATTCCAGATCCCTATGGAGTCTGTGTGATTACGACAATATTCAGTACTTTTTTAGCATACACTAATAATATTAAATAATAATAATAAAAGATGTACTTGAAACTGTTGTTAGTGGGGAATGATCCACCATTTTCTACTATTAAACTGTGTACATTCTCCTGTTCATGCCCGCACGCCTTTACCATGTTTTTATGTGCAACCTTATGGGCTATATATGTTCGTTTTTAAGGACCCTCTGGACCTCGTTTTATTCCAATTTCAGCTCCCTTCTTAAAAATCTTATATATACATATATACAAGTACCCTTTTTTATAAATACAAACTTTAAATAATATCTGTATTTCTCGTGGGGAGTTTTGGGTATATATATCTATGAAAAGTTAATAGTGTGGACGCCCACAATGGGCGCCTGTGTGAGCGCCTGGAGATGCTCAGTCGAGTATCTCACTATGAAAAGTTAATAGTGTGGACGCCCACAATGGGCGCCTGTGTAGAGCGCCTGGAGATGCTCAGTCGTAGTATCTCATGAAATTATGGAGATGCTCGGCTGAGCATCTCCAGACGCCCACACAGGCGCCCACCACATCATGTCTATATATATATGTACTATCAACATAATAATTAAGTTTAGTTTTCTCTACGATCTAATATGACGATGCATTCAAATTGTAGTCACCAAGTTTATTGTCTGGTACTTAGCTAGGACCTTTTTTTTCCTTTAAAAAGAAGGGTGATCGGGAGTTACGTTGATGACACGCAACTTAAGTACCATGATTAAACGTGCACTGTTAATTATTTCCAAGAAATTAAGCGAGAAAGAGGCAATTAATGCTAAGTGGAAAATGACTTGGTATGGTGATTTTAAATTATAAGTGATTGCCTATGTATAGAGTAGGCTGAAAAAGTTTCGTACAGCCGCAACTCTTCGAGAACATAAACCAAGATGGGTTTGACTAGCTTAATTTGAGTGGTTTATCTGACTCCCTAGTTTCTAAAAATATTAATACGAAATAATTATATACCATGGTTGTTAATATAATGTGTATTAACACACCATGGTTGTGAAGGTAGGATTATATATTCCTCCTTATTCTTCCACAAAGATATCTTACTTCCAGTCATATATATACTGCGAAAAGGGTTTGTTCTACACGTATATAGTATACTTATTAAAAATATTTGCATAATGAAAGCTAATCATATAGTAACTATAGTGTATGTAAGTTTCAGAATGTGTGTGTGTGTGTGTGTTTTTTCTATCGTTGCTCCCTATTTTTCAATAATCCCAACAAATTATCAGCTCGGAATGACGAGGAATCACTCACTGCATGTTAGTTTATTTTATTTTTTATTGACCGTTGAATAGGATATGGAAATCATATTATTTTGTCAAAAAATCAGCGCAAATCTGAGGCCATGAGTCGAAAAGCAAGAAAAGAAGTATGAAGACAAAAGAACTTTGGGCTCTCAAATTTGAGTGCCTGAAATCAAAGAGATTTTGGTCGAAAGATTGGTCTGATTATCTCCATGGAAATTACGTAAAAGACAACGATAAATCTGTGGTTTTAACTTTTAATACCGAAAAATGGCCTATGCAGATGCAAAAAGATACTGCTGCAATAGTAGCAACTTGCGCAAAAAAGTGCAAACAAATTAAATCGTTGATTTGAAAGGCACTGATTTTTATAGTTGTTTACATGTACAGGTAGGATGAAGGAACGTAACAGATTAGTTTCTTTGATTATCCACAGTTTTGTATTTTTTTTTTCTTCCTTTTTTCAACCATTTGGATTACATTTCTTTGTTAAAAGGTAATACACTAATTTTGGAGCTAACAATCTATAGTAAATATATATATGTTAATATAGTTTTAAAATACACAACGCACATATGTTCAACATAATCTATAAATTAAATATATTATATATATATATAACTAATTGTAACAATCGTCCAGTCTCTCTATCATTTTGTTCGTTGCTTTCGATAGGTCTAACTTCAGATTTAGCTAGAATGCCATCTAAATGTTTAATAACATAATGGAGAATCTTTGTTTTGGTCACACGATAACAACGAGGTAAAAAAAAAAAATAGAAATATGACCCCACACTCCATTCTAATTCTAAACATGAAACAACCATCATCCAGTCCTCTACCTACTGCACTAATGCTTTCGAAATTTAAAGAAGCATGCATGAAATAAGAGTAATCATAATTAGGCTGTAAAAAAGTCAAAGATGGGGGCCGTCATGCGCTCAAACTTTGGATAATATATAGTAATTAAATATGCCACAAAACTTCCATTTGACTTGAATAAAATATATGGCATGCTACATTCATATTATTGAACTTTGAATTCTTGCGATGTTTGAACATGATCATTGTTCAAAGTATTCTTCATATCACTAAAAGGGATGATCTTTGTACAATTGTTTTATTTTTTTATTTTTATTTTTGTGTTTTAATACGAGGATAAGATAACAAACAACCAGATACCTCTCCACTTAAACGGAGTAAGGGTGCCACTGTTGTTGATGTTTAAGACTAACATGTTCATAAATCTAAACGCAAAGCATAGATTAATATTAAAATTATTTAAAGAGAAAAGTCGAGATCTTCGTTGATGACAACATACACACCTTTTATACTGATTTACCAGTCAACAATTTAAGAGTCAAAAGTAAGCAAAAAGTTTGAGCATTTGACCCAGCTTCATCCCCCACCGAAAGGGCTTCTAAGAATAAAACTTTATATGAAAACTACATACCCAAATTTTACATAGGAACCTCTTCTTATTTAAAATAATAAGGAACAAGAAATAAACTTCACCCTCTCGCGCTACTTATAAATGCATATACGTACGGGCATTTGAAATTTCGTTTCTGAAAAGAAAACAATTAGTTGTAAATGATACTTTGATTTACAAGACCAAAGAATGTGGTGAGATCGATCTTGGAGAATCAAAATTAGAAGTAATGAGGAGTGTCTTCAATACGATGAAAATGTTTGTTTCCTAGATGGGTAAAATTATTTGGTCAAAGTTGGGATTTGTGGTAAACTCATTGGTTTACACAAAGTAAGGGAACCAAATAAGGAATGATTTAGTTTTGTTTGTCAAAAAGATAGGGGAGGGGGTGAGAGTGAGACAAAGCATGTTACTTGGTTTTATTGGGAGGGAAAGGCACAAAATCATGCATAATTCTAGTTAGTTTAACTAACCTTGAAATGTGTGACGAACCATGATTTATCCATTTATCTCTTATTCTCCTAAAATACCAATTTAACAATAACCTAGTATTTATGTTATCCTATTTCCACTATTTAGTTGCACATAAATAAATAATCCTTAATTTCGTATTTATGTGTGAGCTGATAGTGGTCACATGGCATGTCATGGTTTTTTTTTTTTTTATCATTTTTTGCCAAGTTATCTAATTAGAATATGGTCCATCACAAATTTTTATATTCAAAAACTATTAATTTATACAAAACAAATAAATTTTAAAAAAGATTGCATATGCATGTACCAGGTGTACCGCAGTGCTAGTATAAAATAAAGTCTGAAATGTTAATTAACTTGATATTGAACCTGGTTTCTTTTTTGTTTTTTAAGAATAATTCGGTTCTAATCAGAGATAGGCTTTCGGCTCCGTTTTCATAAAAGTGTTTTTTTTTTAAAAAAGTTATAAAAGTTTTGAAAGTTATTTTAAAAGTAAATATGTGTTTTATAAAAAAATATTTTATAGTTAATGTGTGTTTGGACGATAGTTTATGGGAGACTTGTGGATGAATTTTTAGAATAGTAATTTATTTTGAGGTCAGACCTAGTTTGTCACAATTTTCCTTTTCATTTTTTTTCAAAAATTTGTCGAAATATATATTAATTTTTATAAGCACTAAAAATATTTTTAAAGTTATTAATTATTATGTTTATAGTTACAGTTTGTGTTAGGAAGTTGGACTTCAAATTGAAGGCCCATATTTAAGGATAGAAGCCCATTACACGAAAATGTAAAACCCACAACTCCGGTGTTACTATATAATCTCCGTATCGTTTCCTCGTGCTCACATAGAATAATAATAATAACAATAATATTTAATAATAATAATAATAATAATAATAATAATAATAATAATAATAATAATAATAATAATTTATTTATGTATTTATTTAAATAAATATGAGTGTAAAATGGAGGTATGTGATGGGATAGGCGTTCGATCTGTGAATCTCAAAATTTAACATGGTTTGCACAATCGAAGAATAACGTTGTGAGGTGGCTATCCTCCTTTCCCCTTCTTGCTCACCCACATTCAGACAGTGGTAGTTTTGAAGTTCAAATTGGTCATTCCACATACCAAAAGATCATTATCATTGGCTCAACTTTGATAAAATGGAAAGATATTATTATCATTAATATTAGTCCCAGAATAAACACACATTTTTTTCAAAAAAAAGCTTTGGTCTCTGCAGCCTCCCTCTTTCTCTTGAACCTAAACCAAGCTGCTTGTATAAAACAGGCAGCCCACATCCTCCACTGGTGTGAATGAAACCTGAACTTATGCTTCAGTTGCTTGCTGTGTAGTTTCCGAAACTGCGAGGCCACGAACTTCACGTCCTCCGCCACGAGGGCGAAAGCCTCGACCTCGGTGATGGCCTTTACAGTTCGAGTTGATGAAGGTAGGATGACGCTCGGGCGAGGATATAGAGCCCAAGACAGAAGTTCTTCCCCACAGAAGTCTCCGGTTCCAAGTCGACACGAGTTGAAAAACCCTGTTCGACCTCCATTGGTCGTGTAGGATTCAAGATGGCCTCGTAAGATGAAGAGTATTTCGATCACCGGGTCGCCCTCTCTCACTATGCAAGTACCAGGAGTGCATAGCACCGGCCTCAATCTTTCACATATTGCATCAAGCGTGCAAGAATCCATCTCATCAAACAGGGGAACCTATAAGGATACAATATTCACATTCTAAAGAATAACTCCTGATGATCTCAAAAAATGATCTGATCACTTAAAAAAAGGGAGGAAAAAAAAAATACTTCTCCTTTTCTTGCTATGGTATGATAAATCAAACTGTAACGTACTCTTCGAACAAGGTCGAGGCAGATATGGTGCTTGATGTCTCTTCGGAGATCCAACGGAAGACCTCTGAGGATAGCTTCCTCGTCGACTCCTCTTGCTGCAACCCATCTGAATAGATCGTATTTTCGCACTCTCTCCTTTAACTCACGGGGAAGTTGCCGGTGATGCATCCATTGTTCGGTGTCATTTCTTCGGACCCTCCATTCCTCTAGTCTTGCAGTACAAGATTGCAGATACGCCTGTTCCATACATTCACCATCTTCCAAATTAATAAATCAACTCTTACTTGCATTGCATATTTCAAATAGCTTGTATTGAAACGGAGTCCATACTAATCTATCAGACTCACTTGCATGTTCCCTATCAGCAGCGCAAAAAGCACCAAGCCAAGAATTGCAATGTTTACAGCGAAATTAATTTCCCCAATATAGGTAGTTGTCATCAGATTCTGTCCGATAGAGCTGCAGACAAGCGTTATTGGGGCTGATAGCTCATCAAAATCAAACCAGAATATCAGCATGATAGTAAGTATATTTGACATACCTCAGATTTCTTAGACCCCACCAGAAACAATACGAGTATTTGTTGAGAAAACTAGCCGTGGTCACTCCATAAGTCAATGCGTCATGGTAGATTCCAAAGTTATAGAAATCACTATCAGGACCACAGAGCACTGAAATGTTGCTTGCTTTAAACCAAGCCCTCCGACCAGAATCGTCCTCCGTTTGACAGTCGAAGTACAAGTATTGACAGCTTGGTTGTTGAAAATCGCAGATTTTTTTCCAGCACTCTTCTTGCCTCTGCACTGCCAAAAGATACCAGCACGAACCTATGACCTAAACAAACAATGGTCGACATAAGATAAAGAAAATAAGCCTACAGATCAGTATAATTTTCTGGGCCTGATTATGCTAACTCTTAACAATTATTTCGTACCACAGATATATTGGTGTTTAAAGGAACCTGAAACGAGTGAAAAACTTACATGACTTGCCATCATAAAGAGCAGGAGATTGAAAGCTGCGCCAGCCCATGGAGCTTCCACCACAACACCAGCGGTGTTGATGATTTTAGATGAAAGAGGAAAAATAAGATACAGCCTCAAAAGGAATTGAAATATTATCGTAATCCGAAAACCATGTTTTGCACTGATCATAGTCGATCCCCTCAGTGATGGTAACACAAACCAAATTAACACCTATGTATATGAATAATAATAAAAGATCATCACCAGCTGTTTGATTCCCAACATAGTGAACAATGGATGTCGTTTAAATGTTACCTGGGGGAGGGGTAGAGCACCCAATAAGTGGATCCAGAAACCTCTACGAAGATATTTCCAAGCTATCTTTAAAGAACTGATAACAAGCTCTCCTCGCCCAAATACACGAGAAGAAGGTGCGGTGTAAGCTGTTCTAAACTGAACAAAGATATGAATGACGTAAATTACATCTACCAGTGACCGAACAACTGTAAGAACAATCTCTAAAGTAACACTTGCTTGCATACACGAGCCCTCCTTAACACTTGGAAGGAAAAAGAATAAAGGGTCAACAAAAAGAGATACGAGACATGACAGGAGAAATATTTTATTCCATCTGCTTAAAACGCTCCCTCGTGGATCTAGTATATTGTTATTCACCATCTCATAGTCTTCTGAGAAAACTCTGGATAGTTTCTTGTCCTGAAACTGTCTGCTGGCCGCCTGAATATCAGGGTCCTTGAGGTGATATGTCGCTGTTTCTTCATCCTTCTCGATTGAGATGACGGCTGCAGAGTCATCACGTTTTGGTGGAGAACACTCTGCACCTTCATTATCATCTCGAAATCTGGCAACATGATAGATATATTACCAGAAAATATTGCAACTCGAACACTAAGAAATACTGAGAAACATGACGAGGATTTTTCAGATTACCTTACTAATTTTGAATTGGCACAGCCCATGTTGCCAATGTAGGCTATGTTTGTAGTTTCAATCAAATCAAACGGTTTTGGCCGACTTACTGCTAATTCATGGATTGTCACCGGGATTTCTCTTTTGGGAAAAGAGAATCACTTGCACACAGAAACTTCAACTGTTCGTGTTTAAATGCTGGGAAAAGAAGCATATTGGAATATATTATGTGAATGTGAATATCGTAAAATAACGTGAATAGTTCTCAGATTCTTGCTTTTGTAATTTTTTCAAGTCTCTTCGCTTGCGATTCCACTGTATGAATCTTGCGAAACTTGAGTTTTGATCATTAGTTTGGTGGTAAAGGTGACGGGATTGGTCGGCTGCAAATGAGACAAAAGAACTTGTTCCAGGAGTATGCTAAAGACACGGCGCCGTATCACTCTCGTAAAAGCACAACTGTGACAAAACTTGGAATCTTTGATCTAAGTCTGTTTGTCAGCCACAATCTTGCCATTATTTTGTCTGATAAGCTCAGGATTTAGTCTAAAAGAACGAACTGTACACCAAATGCTTTGGCTTAATCGAGCTTCCCAGCAATTATGATTTTGAAAGTTGAAAAACATGTCAAATATTTATCCGAAGCAATTTGAGGGATTATTAAAGGCTTCCAATTTCAGATTGTATAAAGTATAAAATTTTGTTCAAGCTCCCCACGCCCCCAAACTGGCTCGACAACAATTAAGGTTCCATGTTTCAAACTCAGAAGCTAATCCTATCCTAGTCATGACTCACGAGCGTAGCTTTTTCGTTCGAAGGGTCAAAGTTTGCCATCGATTCCAAAGCGATCCATCCTATCTTTCACACGGAGGCCAGTTGTCGATGGCACCAAAAGAGAAGTCTTATTAGCAATTATGGAATAAAGCTACCGGCATAAATATTTCACAACACAAAATCCTTGATAATGGTATACCACAAAGTCAAATCTTATCAAAATTGCAATATAGCATGAAATGGTAAACAACGGACCGGATAGTCACATACAAACATTGCAAAAACTTCATATAGTTCAGGATCCTGATGGACAGGAGAGCCAAAATTTGAAGTTGCAACTTGAGTGCATACAAATAAAGTTGGGATTTATATCGGCCATCAGCTCCTCCAACAGGAACATAGCTGCAACTCTTGATTCCTTCCTTCTCTACTAAGATCTGTTACGCAACGAGAAGTTATTAGTTAATCTAGACTAATTAAATATTGTAAAATGAGGCAGAAGTATACAGACTAAAAGTGTAAAGAAAAAAATTCAATTGAAGTCTATGCTCGAAGAAAGTTTCAAATATCTGAGTTACATAGCAAATTTAGCTTCCATGATGACTGTGGAAGACTCCCTTCTCTAAAATTGACGTCTTGGACGAGATTCAGCAGCACTAACTCGGATAGGCCTGCCATTAAGGTCCTGTGCAAACAATTTTCATATAAGATAGTTAGTAAAAGGGAAAATGAAGCACTTGCACCACATAATTTTAGAAAAAGGCCAAACAGATTTTGAACCACTTTCAAGCATACAAATGTATGACGTAATTGGGTGAAAAATCAATTTAAACCATAAATAAAACAAGTTTGTGCCATATTTATTTACCAACGTTGAAGTAAATGTTACTTAATTGTATTAAGATCATCAAGAATTAAAGTCATTCACCACCAAACAATGTTTCAGTACTTTGACTTGTGTTTTATCAAATGTTTATCGAATAGTTTCTGAAATTAGAACCTAAGGGTAATGAAAATGTTTCAGTATCAAGCATAAGTAAATCATATCTAGAGGTGCATACACTGATAATAAATAAAAGAACATATAGGCGCAGCATGATAGGTGACAAATATATTCCAGGAGCTATACAACAGTAGCCGAGACTTGGCATTTTCAGAACATTGTACTTACAGCTCCATCCAATGACTCAATGGCATTGTTCACCTCATCGGCAGAACTGAGGGTTACAAACCCAAAGCCCCTAGATCTACCGCTGTCTCTGTCGTACACCACCCTGGCTTCCTTGACCTTTCCTTGCTCGCTGAACAAGGTCTCGAGTGCAAGATCATCTACTCCCCATGAAAGGTTACCCACGTACACTCTGTTTGCGTCACCAGAACTCGTCCTTCCTGATTCAAAATTCGTCCTTCCTGAATCAAAATTCGTCCTTCCCCTAGGTCCCCCCCTAAACGAGGGGTTTTCCCTCTTTGCCGGCGGTGGCCCAGAATTTACCCTCAATGCTCTTCCCTGTAATTCCTGTGATATCATTTGCTATGGCACGTTAATTCCAATGGCCTAGAATATGATTAAAATTCACAACTGTCATAAGATCAGCAACGGTGCACTCTACAGAAGCTTACATATCCATTAAATTGTTGAACCGCAGCTTCAGCTTCTTCGACCCTAGACATGGTCACAAAGCCAAAGCCTCTACTTCTCCCAGAGAGCCTGTCGTAGATAACCTACAAAATTTAACAAGTTCAATGTGTAAAATATTTAGCAACAGTACTATAAAATTCTTCGGTCCAATTCACCAACGAACTAAGCCATTAATTTACAGTAGCAGAAGGGAAATGCGGATGCTTATGAATTTCCTTGAGCCTAATACATGGAATATGCTTACATAGGCAAGTTATGCTGAACCAACATAAAATAATTTCGAGTGACGTAAAAATAAGTTCGTCAAAATAAAATTGGCATACAGTAAGTATAAGCATAAACAGGATAAGGGTCAGGATTCAGCAAAATAAGCAAGGTAGAACCGTACAAAAAATCAATCCCAGAATTTTTCAGAAACAAGAGAGTTAATGGATTCGAAATTGGAATTTTACATTGAATATCTGCGAGAAGATAAACTTTAACAAGAAAAAACCAAAACTTTACAGCAAATCACGGCGTATAGTGCCACATTAATCAACAATAACAGCGTTGAAGTAAAAAAGTAGTACCTCGACCTCCTCGACATTACCGGCCTGTTGGAACAATCCAGCAAGAGCCGCACTATCAACATCAAAAGGCAAATTACCCACAAATAGCTTCAAGTCGGGCGACAAACTCGCCTCCCCCGGCCCAGAAAAGTCATCTTCATCCAGGTCCAAATCCGACGAAAACGCAACCTTTCTAAGAAATTTGGAAGTGGGATTCGCACTGTTGCTGATACCTACGCCAACGTTACCAGCGGAAATCGAAAGAGTTGATTTAAGCAAAGGTTTGACAGTCAATATCGCGAAAGAGGATGGCGCGGCAGCGGCGGCAGAGGAGGAGGAGGAGGAGTGGTGCGAAAGGGTTTGTGGGTTGAGGGTGAGGAAGTGGAGTGTTGACGCAGCCATAGTAGCGTGAGAAGATAAGGTTTTCTTTATTCTCTTGGAATGGGGTTTTGAAGAAGGGGAGATACGGGGTCTGCTCTCAATATATATATATTTATTTAGCAAATTTGAGATAAAGGTTTTAGGGCTCACGATAAGCCAGCCAAATATGGAGCTCTTTTTTAAATAAATATTAAATACAAAGAAAAGAAAAGGTTGTAAGAACATTATTATTATATTACCCTAATACATCTATATTTGTAGTATCAATGATATTATATTTAACGACAATACCCTCTTACTTGCTAAACTTGGTGTGATTTGTGATAACAAACTAAATTCATACTTACCACTTATTTTATCATTTTACTGATTGTATTTTTTAAATTAATTATTTTTTTATATTATTTTTTATACTGTGCACAAGTGGTAGTTCAAATTATCGGATAATAAATCCATCAATCAAATTACTAAATTCGGGATAGTGTTTTGTCAGCCGCCAGTTGATAAGGAGTGGCCATTAATTGGTTATCTTTTTAGGAAAAAAAATATAGGACTGATCATTATTGGGCTGGAGGTGAAATCTTACTTGGACCATAATGAGGCCCACTACTGGTACTAGGAAAAACCATACTTCAAATTTTAATTTTAAATAAAATATTCGATTAATGCAAAACTCTTATGTCCATGGAATATGCCCACATGTCTCTATGTTTACATATTTGATTGTTCATATGGGAAAATATATATCAAATAATAAGTTTCTATTAACAAAAGTAATATAATTTTCTAAAAAAACTAAATATTCCAATAATTCGATTATGCTGAGCATCAAGATCAGCAATATCGAATCATGCACATTCTTCCATTATTAATTTTTACATCATCGCCATTATTAGTATAAAATTTTTAGTTATTAAAATTCTCAACGCTATTATTATTGATATTTCGTTCTCAGCATTATAGAGTCATAAAAATGTAACTGGGTTTGTCTCTAAGAACTAGCAATAGTAATAAGTTTTAACACATTCATCCACCACATTGGACATATATCAAACTAATATATAATTAAATGTGAAGTTTTTCAATTTTCTTTTCAAGTTCCAAATTTAGATCTCTCTTCAAACTATAAACTACGCTTAATATTTATGTTATGTTTGTCATTTTATGTAATATTGTATTATTGATTTTGTGAAAAGTGTCATAATGGATTTTCGTAATTCCGACTATCCTCAAATTGTCACTATTATTATACATGCTAAGAAGAATTTCAGTATAAATTTTTTTTACCATGCTCTCACAAATAACTAAAATTTTTTCATCGAATAAATTAAGTGAATATAAATATTTTGAAAAATATTTTCTTAAAATGATAAACAAAATAATATGTTTTTTCCTCCATTTTTTCTTAATAACAATATCACTCATCCAATATTTTGAATGCAATATTAAAATTCAATTTGATTGTAGAAGATTTTGATATTGATTTGATTGTTTTATCAGATATTATGATTTTTGTACAAAAATGCTACATAGCTGATTCATAAATAATATTTTGTGCAAGATACCATTTATATAATAAGACACATTTGTCTCGTTGTACGAGATATGATAGGATATTATTAATAATAAATGGTATGATTATAAAATGATTGAGTTGTATAGAAGATAATATTTGATAACAGTGATATGTTTAGTTGTATTGATTAAATTTGGGATAACGTGTTAAACTAAATTTTTTAAAATTTGTAAAAATTTATAAATATAATACAAAAAGAATATATGATATAAAACACAGGCACTCGGTGATGATTAAAGTTCAAATTAAGCCACATTCGTTTATCATAAAATTTGAAGTATAATGTTGTCCAGTATACGAATCTCGTTTGTGGAGTGATCATGTGCTTTACATGTGTCTAAACTAAAATCATTTATGTATCTCCAAATTTTATATATATACATACACATACAGACATATAAATATAAAAATATATAGAAAGAAAGACACGATGTTTAAGTATACAAACGAATACAAAAGAAAACAAGAACAAAGGGAATATGTTTGTAACAGGCATGTATCGTGTATGGATTAAGGACGATAATTAAAGGTTAAATTGCTGAGAAATATCCGAACTAAATTAACTTGCTAATTAGTTCCAAAGATTCCATTCTTTCAGCTCCCGTGGATTAAAATATTTTCAAAAAATACTCAAAATAATCCTCTCCCGTGTTTTATCTTTTTCTTATTGAAATGTGTTTGTAAGTGGAATTAGAGCCTTTTGATTATCTAAACTTTTATACTAGTATTCAATAATAATTAATCTTGAAGAGGAGGAGAGATTATTCGAGATTTATTCTAACATTTTGGAATATCCGAAACAAGAAATTCTAACAAATGTTAGAATACAAGGATACCTGGAAACAGAGGAGTTCCAAGAGGTAACGAAAATGATTCAAAGTACTAATTTCTTAGAAGTAGTCAGATCTCAGGAGATCTAGGATCTCAGGAGATCTAGGAAATTTCACATAGCAGTACAAAATTATGGCAATCGCCTATATTTTATACCACAACAAATCGAGAAAATTCTTAAAAAACAAGAAGAAATTTTAGATATCTTAAAAGAAATCTAAACAAAAGTACAGATTGGAATTTATCCAAGTCCAGTAACAAGACTTCCTGAGGAAGATAACCACCACCTTTTGATACAGAACATTTGTTACATCGAAAGAGAATGGCTAAAATGGTATAGAAACTTAAAATAGATGATGAAAAGTGACCAGTCTTATTAAAAATATCTCGACAAGATAAACTACTCTAATGACAAATTTAGAAAGAATTTATCTAAGTAATCTACGAGACATTCCAGAACATTTTGCAAATATCAAGGTCGCAGATTTAAAAATGAACCCAACAGAAGTTGACCAACTCATTGTTCCAATGATCACTTTCCTCGAACCACCAATATCTAGTGGGGGATCCAATAATGGGAGCAATCCAAAATAATTCGGGTTTGAGGAGAATCTCATCCAGCAGGAACACGGTCAAGGAGGAGCAAATAGAAAGACTGTTCTATGAGCATCCATATGGGTTTATGCTTAACCTTGATGTACTGGGTGGACATAAGCTATGAACTTACAGTAGGAACTCTAGATCTCAATAAAGAATGACTCATTAAAATATAAGAAATGTGTTTGACGGGATCAATTAAAAGCGTACGGATATGACTTCGACGGATATGAAAGAATGAGTCTTAACCGGAGAATCTCAATGAGATCACGTAAAGAATGACTATCTTGTTTAAAGTACAATTTATAGGGGTAGACTATTTTTCATAGTCAAGACATAGAGAGAAAGAAGAAATATACAAGTTGTGTATAATCTTGAATTACATGACATATGTTTAGTAGATGAATATATCATGTTATTCACTAAATACAGATGTAATTCAGGAGTACAAGAAAATATAGCAATGCAACTTTTCTTCACAAAAATGCAAAGTCACTGGAGGAAAATGTTAATAAGAGAATATATTCCCAGAACCTAGATACTTTGGCCAGAAGAGACTCCTTTCTCAAAGGAAAACTGGTGGAATTGTGTCATCACGCAGCATTACAAAAGAATTACAAAAGATTAAGGGGAATCAACAAACAAACCCCTTTGTGTTTGTAAATAAAATGTTCTTCCAATGATTGTTATAAGTAGGCTGTATAGGCAGAAGAAATGGAGTTTTTAGAACTCATCCCTACACAAGAAGTAGGAGAAACTCATTGAGACCAAGGACTATATGGTCAAGATAGAAGGTCGGAACTTATAAATCTGGACAAAGGAGCGGACCATCGAGGAGTAGGATCTGACCGAAAGCATCTTGCAGAGACAAACATAACTGTTGAGGGACCATATAAATCACGTTTTCCCAGGGACTCCAATACACAAAGATTCCCCGAGAAAAATAAAGAGGACATGTAGTCAAGCATTACGTTACCACCAGTCACTTAGTGAAAAAATACAAGGCCACTTAACGAATATTAAATAGGCATTTGTGAGACGGAGCGCTTGCCGCTTTACGAAAAGTTATAGCTGGTGGTAACGGTGCAACTTCAATTTTTTAAACTGTATAACAACTCAAGCGCAATGGTTCGATCGCTATACCTAGTTGGGGCAATTATTGCAGTTCAACAATTCCCCTCCCAATAATTGTACTTCTTGTAATCAATAGGAATCGAACTCGTGACCTTGGCTTTGATACCAATTTTAGGACCGAGCGCTTGTCGCTTTACCGTGGCACCAAGGTCACGGGTTCGATTCTCATTGCTTACAAGGAGTGCAATTATTGGGAGGACGATTGTTGAGGTGCAATCATTGTCCCCGCTAGGTAGAGCGATCGAACCGTGGCGCTTGAGTTGCTATACTGTTTAAAAGATTGGAGTTGCACCGTTACCACCAACTATAACTTTTGGTAAAGCGGCAAATGCTCGGTCCTACAGCATAAGCATTATAAGATGCTATGATCAAGGCTGATGTTCGGGGTTGTAATCCGTCAAAACATCTATAAATAGAGAGCCGGAAGGACGTTGAAGACATCGATCATTATCTTCAATTTTCTTTTAAACAAGTTTTCTTCTCATCCAATGAGAGATTATTAATGTTATAATATGTTATGTCTAAATAAAATTACCAGGCTTTTGCCCCTCTCATGTATTATTTTGATTTAATTTTTTTACTCCATGCCTTGAGGTAGACAACGAACAAGGTTGTATTGGTAATTGTTGAAGAAATTCACGACATAAACCATCAATTGCTACTGTGTGGTGAAACTATGAGGAACAATTTGTAAAATTAGTGGACATGACCTGAAAATATTTTGGTAAAAAAGGCATGCGAGTTAATTTATTTTACGGAAGCATGATTTGCTGAATAAAAAGACTATATATTAAACAAAAATAGGAGTAAAATGGAAAAACAAGGAGTTAAATCAAAGAAATAGTTTTATGAAAGAGTTGAAACAAATTTTTTCTTACTTAAGTAGTGAAAATAAAAATTAAGTCAAGGAGCAATAATTTTAAAATAATTAACCCGTCGAATTGTCTACATAAAAAACAGTAATAATTAGTGAAACAAAGTTGTAAGATCACATGCTTTGGAAGATTAGATACAGTGAACCGACTTTTCTGACATAAATCAACGGGAACAATTATTTTAAAACTAATTTTTTACTAAACCCCAAAAATCACAACCCATTCTCCTAAGAAGAATAACAGATACTTCGGTATCGTTGAATTGGACAAGCGCTTGTTAGAGAAGTACAAACTTTTGTAAATAGATAAATTGGTATATCGATTATCGTAATTCAAGTGACACATGATTCATTCTTTTTTTTTAAAAAAAAAAAACTTATTCTTAACCTAAATGACTTTAAGGTCAATTACTCTTACTAATCTAATCAGGCACACAAGTTATTTTCAGAGTTATTTTTTGGATTGAAAGTGTAAAATTAAACTTATATTTAAATATAATTGATATGATCAATTCGCTTACCACTAGACCAAAACAATAACTGTTAGTCAATGTGCAATTTTAATTCCTTATAATGTGGTAGCGTAAAATGCACATATTGTATATGTTAGGGTTGAGTTGTTAGACCTATGAATCCGGTGATGTGCATGTCCAACTGCTGGTGTTGTCTCGTTTCCCTTTGAGATCAGTCTTACCATTTTCCGATCGTCGGTCAAATCCCCAATAGAGATAGTATTACCCGTTAAGATTTATCGTGACATTTTTACAGCTCATCATACCAACCAGATCAAGCGACGTAACGTCAGCAGCTTGACATACGAGAGCTCTCTCACAAGCTTAACTCAATATAAGATTGTAATCAATATTCATCATACCTTTTATAAAATTAATATAAACATATATCAATTTGATAAAGTGTAAATCGTGACACCAAAGAACTTCAAAGTCTGACTCTCATAAACTTTCAGTCATTAGAAATTGGGACTTTGATTTTTCACACCTGACGGTTTTCTCAAAAAGATTTATCTTTTCTCAGTCATAACTTTCATGTTAATATTATTTTGAATTCCCAAAATATAATTACTATATTTTAAAAATATAAATTAATTATTAGGCTTGCTTCCGTTAGTCGAAAATAGAACTTTTGGGTATGATCGATGTTTTTAATAATTTTTTAATCAATATATCAAAATTTTTTGCTACATTTTGTTTATTGAGGTGTAACTTAAGTAACATATGGTTATACTATTATACAAATACATAAAATTGAATTTTTAATTCACTCATGTATAAATGAGTCGTTTATAATAGTTCGGATACTAATTTTCCTATTTACCATTAAACAACCCATGTGAGGTAATTTTGCACAACAATCTTTGAACATTAGATAAACATTACCTAAGGTTGGTTTGGAGGGATGACTTTGAATAAATTCAAAATTTTTGGAGTTCTAATTTATTTCCATTACTATATAAGTTGGAAAGTCAATTTTACACTATGTAGCAAATGGATCTAGTTTTAAGGATTAAAGTCATTGTGATTCGTTCAATAATAGTTTACAGAAGTTATAAACAATATAAATGAATTTTCTTCCATCAAAGGCCAACCTAAATTATTTTTACATTGATTCAGAGGGAAAAAAGTTTCTATGTTTAGCTCATGATTTAAATTTACCCATTACAAATCGCAATATACCGAGTATCTAATAGTATAAAATGTTTATTTTGACAAAAACATTAATTGATTGTATTAAGACGTCAAGTATATATGTAATGCATCCAATATACATATATACTCCTATATGTGGATTGTATGACGTTGTTAAGTGTGTATGAGTGAGGGTAGTACTGTGATGATTGATCTCTCGGGAAGCTCTCTTGCGTCAAATTGCTGATGTTCGTCGCTTGATCTATTTGGCTATGTGGACCGTAACGAGTGATACCAGATCTTAACGAATAATACTATTTTCGTTGAAGATAGAACCGGCGGTAGGGGAGTGGTAAGATCGATCTCCAAGGGAAATGATACAGTACCAACAGTTAGAAATGCATCTTCTCAGACTAGCCTGACCTTAAGTCACATAATAGGTGCACCGTGTATTGCCATCTTATAATAAAATAAAGTTACACATAAAACTATCACTTTTTGACCTAGTGATAAACAATTGATCCTAACATATCAGTAGCTAAAATTAAGTTTACGAAAAATTTAAAATAATATATGGGTTTATTTAATAAGGCTATGGTTTGAGATGGATTGATAAGAACTATATTTAACCATGCGCGGATCAAGCAATGAGGCCAGTTCAATGAATGTGTAGCTTTGCTTACTCATCTTGGCATTGGCAGGTTAAATTGGAGTATTCATGTAGTTTAAATCTGTAAGTTGTAACTTTGTCTTTGTACACGTGATTATAGTTAATATGTTACATATCAACTCATAGACAAACTCTGAAGCAATAAAAATTACCGCAACACTACTAATTTTACCGAATAATTAATCACTACATACAAAGCTATGCATTATATTGACATCTGATGTATCTACATGCATTGTCTGCGTGTTATATAATATGTTATTTATCTTGAAGAAGAAAACTTGAAAGATTCGATTAATCATATAATTATATATTGATCTTTAAATATATAATTGGTTGTTTTGATGTAACGAATGACCCCGACGTTTGATTCCATGCTTTCCAGGCTGTTCAAAGCCAACAACTTTATATATTTTTCAATCTTACATAAATTGAAGTAAACAATCAATATAAACGAATCAGTTTCGACTTCCAACCAGCTCTCTAAAATATAATAAGTTGTTTAAAATAGAGTGGCAATTATTAAGCTTATGCTCGAACATGCTAAAATGTAATTATTATTAAAATCTACAATGTTACGATCTAGTAATACTGAAAACATAGAATATGTGTGTTACTACACCTATATGAATTCGAACGGAGAATGATGTAACCAAATAGTTCAGCCGACGAGCTACCACCACGTCGAGGACCTCGGGAACGTCAGACGTCGGAAACTGGAGAGTACGTGAGTATTCCTGCAACCAACGAACACTCGTCCGAGGGCGCCGGAAATGTGTCCGGCGAAACCCCTCCGATGCTTAAGTCAGCCGTGCACGAGAGCAAAATGAGAGCAATATAAGCTGTGTGCGAGAGGATGCAATAATGAGTGAATGAATACAAAGGAGCAAACCTGGCGGTATTTATAGAGGGGCTAAGCAGATGAATCGATTCGCTTGCACGTTCTTGCCGAGACGTGGGTGAGGTCGTGCGCACGTCTTTCGCATAATCCGGCTCACGTTCTCCGCCTTTTACGGAAGTGTTTTAACACGTCGGGTCAGGGTTCTCGGGAGACGCCTCGAACTTAGGTCGCCTCCTCAGGTTATAAGCTCTTCTCCATAACGAATGAGCTCGGGCGATTCCCGAGCGTGTGGCAAGGCCTCGGTCAGAATCACGAGCTCCGAGCTCTATGCGCGTCTCTTGATTGTTTTCGCCCTTGATGATGTAGGTAGGGTCGATGCTTGGTCCTCGGGTCTCTCTAGTAATATTGAAAACATAGAATATGTGTGTTACTACACCTATATGAATTCGAAGAGAGAATGATGTAACCAAATAGTTCAGCCGACGAGCTACCACCACGTCGAGGACCTCGGGAACGTCGGACGTCGGAAACTGGAGAGTACGTGAGTATTCCTGCAACCAACGAACACTCGTCCGAGGGCGCCGGAGGTGTGTCCGGCGAAGCCCCTCCGATACTTAAGTCAGCCGTGCACGAGAGCAAAATGAGAGCAATATAAGCTGTGTGCGAGAGGGTGCAATAATGAGTGAATGAATACAAAGGAGCAAACCTGACGGTATTTATAGAGGGGCTAAGCAGATGAATCGATTCGCTTGCACGTTCTTGCCGAGACGTGGGTGAGGTCGTGCGCACGTCTTCCGCATAATCCGGTCCACGTTCTCCGCCTTTTACGGAAGTGTTTTAACACGTCGGGTTAGGGTTCTCGGGAGACGCCTCGAACTTAGGTCGCCTCCTCAGGTTATAAGCTCTTCTCCATAACGAAGGAGCTCGGGCGATTCCCGAGCGTGTGGCAAGGCCTCGGTCAGAATCCCGAGCTCCGATCTCTATGCGCGTCTCTTGATTGTTTTCGCCCTTGATGATGTAGGTAGGGTGGATGCTTGGTCCTCGGGTCCCGAGCTACTTATGGGGGGCATCAGAGAAGCTTTCTATTTTCTCAATATTTTGACTTTTATAATGGAATTGCATATTATTAAATAATGATTACAAATTAATGGGAACCACCATATCTCTGGTAAATAGGCGGAGTCGTTCTCATCGAAAATTTTGCAAACTAATATGGCGCTTACTTTAATTGACCATCATATTTATGAAGTGGATGTTTCCAATTTTATGTGAAAATATTAATCGCGAAAAGATCAAGGAGTTCGTAACATTTGCAACAAGTCATAATTCGACCATTATTTATCATAGTTATAGGAATTGCCTTATCACGTCGTATATTTTAGAGTGTCCTCATTATCATTTGTATTTCAGTCAATGCACATATATCACCGTGACCCACCTCATATGGCTATACGTAATACATCATATATACTTATACACACCTCGGATCACTTTATATAAACACATATATGATAGATGATTGAACTATATTTTCAACACAACTACACATCGTAGATGATTGAAATGTAGCTAGAGCATGACTACACATCTCTATTTGTGTGTGCGGGTGTGTAAATACAAAATAAATTTTTTTTATTAATATCACGATGCATGGGTCACATATTATGTAATTTTTTATGTTTTAGAATATGTATTTGGAAATTTATTAAAAACAGTTATTTGGGTTATTTAACTATGGCTATACCAATATACCATGGTGGACCAATTGTCGGTCACATTGCGGAGCCTTGGTGGGGTTTATCCTATGATAGAGACCTATAATTTTTAAAGAGTTCTGTGAATTAAAAGAATTTTAAGTTATTAGACCTAAATTTTTTTCTGTAGTTTTAGAAAGTCTACTTAAATTTATATCTGATTCCTATAAACAATATAAAAGTTTAGATGTCATATTTGTAATGTACTTGTAATAATTCTATGAAAGATTAAAATACAAATATTAATATATAAAGTATAATAATAAAACATAAAAAATATATCTTTTGTTAAACTTCAAGATTTTAATTTTGATGTAATCGAATTTTTCCGCAACCGATGAACTACCATCAAGTCGGAAGATTGGGACCCTGTCCACGGGAATAGAGCAAGGGTGAACGAATGTCAGTTTATTTCTGTTGGTGACCTGCAACCACAAGTACTAGTTAGATGACGTCGGAAGTGTTCTTGGCGAAGCGCCTCGGATGCTTAATTCAGGTCGAGTGGCGGAGAATAGAAATCAATGATATATATAAAATTGAGGCTTATGAGTTTGTGAATGAAAATGGAGTGAGACATATCTGAGTTTTTATAGAGGTACTTAGTGGTTTTTGCGGGCACGTTACTCGGGCAGTGATGTGTTTGAGCAAATCTTACGTCAGGTTTACGTCTGAGTTGATCACTTCTCTAAACGAGGTTGTTGCCCTAACTCCTCGAGACAAGACTAATTCAACACATATTAGTGAGGTGCTAGCGGAGACGTGATTGTCACGTTGGGATAATGGACTGTGCTGATGCTAGGATGCTTGACCCGCATCTCGAGAACCGAGGTGACCTACTCAAGGAAATTCATGCCTCATGAGGTGGCGTGATCAAGGGTGCTTACTCCTTCGATCCGAGGTGGTGGCTACACGTGGCATCAAGAGTATTCCCCGACATGTCCTAGATGAATAATTTGCAGTTTAGGACCACTTGGAGCTCTAGTTGGGACCCGAGATAATTTTCTGAGGAAAATCATAATCCACGTAACGACATCTTGCAACCATTAATTAAGTGAAATTGGACGGTTACGATGAATTCTAGCTCAGTAGTCGAGGCAACGATTGGAATTATAGAGATGATCAGAGCCCTTCGCTGCGAGGGAGATCCGATGGCTGTGGTGACTCTCGAACTCCTAAAAATAGGTGACTTTTAGTATTCTTATTTTACTTTCATTTTTTCGTCATACCGAGACTCTGTCAAAATATTCCTCACATCCCGAGCTCTCGAGCAGTCCACACTAGTAGCAGGTCTAATTCCCTCACATCCTCGAGCTCTCGAGCAGTCCAAGCTCTTGAGCCGTTTACTTTCATTTGGTTGAACATAAATATTTCAACGAACTTATCGTTTCTAGTTTTTTTCTCCTCTTTATTCAATTTCTAATGTCTCTTTCCCACGACCGAAAATCACATTTCTATATACAAAGTAGTTACTTATTTCATTCCTCTTCGTTGTTTTTAACTTCTGAATCCGGTAAATGTTGTTTCTCAAAATTGCTTAACTAACCTTTGATGAATTGAAATAAAAACAAAAAAACTCATGAAGTCGGATTTTTGAATTTTAATTTTTGGCAAATAAAATCTTGGAATTAATTTGTATTCTTTGATCTATAATGTATGCTATTAACTGTATATTATGAAAATTAAAAGTTTAAAAAATATATTAAATATTACTCTCTGATATCACGATTGTCACCTTGGGACCCGAGAATCGAGCTAAACACTTCTCCTGTCGAGGTGCATAGAGAGCTTGGGGAGAACTACCCGAGGACCGAGCTGTACACCTCTCCTGCCAAGGTGCGTAGAGAGCTCGGGGATGACTACCCTAGGAGGCACCAGATATTCCTACTCGACCTGATGCTCCGCGTGGGGATGATGCCACCGAGAGTATGACCTATCTGCGCCTCTCTTGGCTCTGAAATCACCGAAAGACAATATTGCGCAATATAACCGTCAATCTGAGCGTGATCTTCACCTCGAGAAGTGCCCCTACGCATCACGCGCCGGGTAAAAAGCTCTAGTGTATCACACGTCGGATAATGCGTCGTCGCAACCGTCTAGCCCCTCTATAAATACACATGTATGCTTTACTCAACGATTATTCACAAACACACAATCTCTCTGCTTTATGTTCACACTTGCTCTCTATTCCCGAGCACCCGACCTAACTTAAACATCGGAAGTACTTCGTCGAAAACACTTCCGACGCCCTCTGACTAGTGTATGTGGTTGCAGGTCATTGAGGGAAAAAAATCTCGCTCATCCCCGAGGATGGAGCTCCCGTTGTCTCTCATATTCCTCGAGCTCTATTATGTCGAGGCCCAGACCTGATGATACCCCGCTGCTGGTCACTCCCTCAAGCATGTTTTCAGCTCCAGTTGATCGTCCTCAGCTTATCCCTAGAGGAGAGACCTATCGACCCGACGGTCCGAAGTGATGGCAGCTCTTTGACTGGGGAAAAATTCGATTACATCACTCTCTTTATTTTGTACCTTTAAATTTTGTAAATCATGCGAGGTCTAAAATTGCAATATAAATCATAACAATCATATAAATCGTAAATAAAAGTATACATACTTTATAAAATGATATTAATTACAAAAAATCATGCTCCTTTTCTAAAAGGGTAGAAATGTTATTACTAAGAATTAGAAGAGTTACTATCTTCATCCAAAATATAAAAAAAAAAATGGAGAAGATCAAACTGTAGGATGAACATGAAAGTAACATTACACACGAGCAAGATTATGGACCATTGTTTTTGGAACCGGACCGGACCGGTCGGTTCAATCGGGAATCGATCGTCGGTTCGATCTGGACCATGTAAAATAAATTGTCTGACCGGTCAAAATCGGTCACAAACCGATTGAACAAGCCAAAAACGGTTGAACGAGCACAAACCGGTTCAATCGATTTTCACTATTTTTTGGAAAAAATTACTTTTTAATTATTTTAAAATATTAAACTAATAGTTAGTTATATATTTACATAATTACTAATAATCTGAAAAAATAAATATAATTTTTTCTATAAGATTTTAAAAAATTTAAAATATATTATTTATTATATTATATTAATATTTTATTAATACTATATTTCGATTTGTCCGTTCAGTTAAATCGATTGAATCGGTTAGACCGCTTTTATTTATTATATTGATTCGATTATCGTTCCGATTACGAAAAATTGTTACGCACGACCTCATTCGCGTATCTTTTATGATGGTCTGTGGAGACGAACTCGCGGCATGCGGAAATAACAGTAACAAAATCCGAGTCATCTTCTCATTGTGAGAATACTACGTCAATTACCACTTTGACCGAAAATACATCCTAGGAACCCATGTCTTGAAACCAATTAAGAGCCTCCTCGATAGCCAGCACTTCTGATTTGACCGGGATTACATCACAGATTTGTGCCAAGCATGTGATATTCTGTATAAATTAACAAAAATTTATCAAATATATTTTACTCGAAATAGTCATTAAATCTCGATGATTAATATATCTTCTTATTTCCATGCAAATGTATAGACAGCAATATATAACTTCTCCCAAGCATAACTTCGTCACTTCCCACAATTTGCAACCCAATTAATTTCAATAAATTTATATGTATTTTTCGTACGTATTTATTACGTTACATGGTCAAACATTTGAAAAATATCTTGTTACCTTATTGTTTTATTTCTCTATCAGCAGCAGCAGTCGGATTTAAAAGATGACAGTACATGGGCTCGCTTATCCTAACGTAACCAATTGATTAATTTCGAAATCTCATATAACAATCAATTCACCCTACAAAAGCAAACTCTGATTTAGGAAGTTTAATATAATATAACAATAAATTCAGATTCTAAAATAAAACTCTGTTTAGTTGTTTCAGAAAGTAGGAAAATCGGACCAAAACCTTTTATTCATCGTCACCGTTTATTTCCTTGCGGCTTTATCCTCACTCTCTCTCTTTCTCTCTCTCACACACACACGCACTAATATATACAATCAATACGTACATAAATTTACTACTCCCTCTCTCTCCATAGGCTCTCACAGCTCACTGTCTCTCTCTATCTCTATATTTGTGTTAATCTGTTCACTCACTGTTCTCTCTTTCAATCAGTTCATTTTACCTGTAAACGTGTGGATTCTGGAGAGGTAAGTCTGATCCAACCCTGAATCGAAGAGAGACGCGAGAAGGTGGAAGAGAAATCAGATTGTTTTACGAGAAAAGGGCATGGCATGACGTACATGTTTAGCTTTGTGTAATTGGTAATTTTAGCTTCTGTTATTTATCTACGGATCGGCGGTTTTATTTTTGCGAGTTTTTTTCTATTTTTGGGAGGGATGATTGGTGTCAGCTTTGTGTGTCTTTTTTGGGAGAAATTAGGGTTTTTGAATCTTCTGTTTTGTATATGTTACTTGGTGGTATAGTTGTTGATGTCTTTTACGTCTGAATGGTCTGTAGCATGTTGTGTTTATCATCATCTCCAGTTTCAAGTGTATGTGACCGATTGTTATTGAGTGGATTTCGATCATTTTCTAGATAACATTAGCTCGGACTTCGGATTTGCCATGATGGGGCTTGGAGATGAGTGGTTTATTTTGATTTTATAGTTTTGAATCTTCCTTCATATCGCAGTGAAACGGGAATTTAATGTTGATTGGTGGATTAATCTTCTTTTACAATCTCTTGTGTTTTTCGGAAATCGTGACGAGAAACGTTTTCAAACAATGATTGGTTGAGTCACGAGTGCTGTTTGTTTGAGGGAGTTGTTCTATGTTTTTTTCTTTTCTGGATGCCCTCGCGGTTTTATGAATCCCTGTTAAATTTTCGAAGGGAAGCTTTTGTCTCGAGTGACAAAATTGATGTCCTGATTACTAATAGTGCAAATGTGCAATAACTATGTCTAGATTCCGAAGTCCTGGAAATTTGTTGATCAATGCATTTACTTTAATAGCATAGTGGCATCTGATATGTTGTGAGTTGTGACGCCAAACATTAGAAGATTATGTACTCTCTGGGTATCATATTTATCATTGAAGTTGTTTCTTGAATTAGGAGAATGACCAGGGGCAGTTACTACTGAGGATAAGTTCAAGTTGTACATTAACTGTTATCAAAATCTTGCAATGAAGATTAAGCAGATCAAATCAAGTATGTTCTGGCGGGAATATAAAATCAATCATAAATTGTGATGAAGGTGATTTGGAATGAGTATTTGCAGTCTCAAGGTTCGGTTTTGTCATCAATTGTCATGCAAAAGGGATAGAATTCGCTGGGAATGAATTCATAACAACGTCTAGACTTGTTCTCTTGGCAAGGATGACATATGTCTCATTCTCCCCTTAGTTGACTCGAAAGGATTGCTGATTAATTACCTATCAGGCTATGTTAGTGGAGTTCTTCATATGTCGGGCGGCTTGTTATTGTTAAGCTTACCGATGCTTGTCACATATTACAGCTGCTTGAAAGTGTCAACTTTCAGAGGATGATACAGATCTTCTAAACTTTCAACATATCTGAAAAATGGAAAGTGAGAATTTGATTATTACTAGTCGACCAACAATTCGTGAGCGGATGCTTGCTTCTGCTGGGCCTTTACTATGGATTGCTATCAGCTATGTAGACCCTGGAAAGTGGGCTGCTGTGGTAGAGGGAGGCGCTCGATTCGGCCTTGATTTGTTTTTACTCTTGCTTGTTATTAATTTTGCTGCTATTATGTATCAGTACCTATCTGCTTGTGTAGCAATTGCCACCGGAAAAGATCTTTCTCAGGTTATTATTTCCCTTCGGTGTTTTAGGTTTCTGAGATGCTATAGATTCTGTTCAACATGTCAAATCAGTGTGATTTGGTCAAGTTCATATTTTATTAAACATGAAGTCTACTTGTTTGACTACTCTGTTTACTGAACCATGAGGAGGTTTATTTTCTTTCCTAACACGCCCTGTTCAAGCTATTATGCCTTATGATAATTTCCTGGCCATGTACATACTTCAACTTCCTTTGTTCTATTCATTTTTGTTCTTGTCTATTCTTTAATGCTCAGTGCATAAAAGATTCATAATCTTGATATTGTATAGGTTTGCAGCGAGGAATATGATGACACGACATGCATACTCTTAGGAGTTCTGGTGGAGATCTCAATGATAGCTTTGGATCTCACTATGGTAATTTCATTCTTTCAAAAAGTGTTTGAAGTTAAATTTTAGTCGACTGGCTAGCCTTTGTCATTGATGAATAATTTTTAATATAGGTCCTGAGCACTGCTTATGGCCTCAATGCCGTCTTTGGAATTGACATATTTAATTGTGTTTTTTTGACTGGCTTTGATGCTATTTTCTTTCCGCTTCTCTCCAGCCTCTTTGTAAGCTACACTTCTCCATTTTGTTATATTTCTTTATTTTTATGCTGGCTGAAATATAATCGTTTATCATCTTCTGTTACTAGGAGAATCCAAGGGCAAAGTTCTTATCCACGTGCTTGGCAAGTTTCATATTAGTATCTTGTATTTTTGGTTTGTGCATAAGTCAACCAGAAAGTTCATTTCCTGTGGGTGGGATGCTTACAAAGCTGAATGGGGAAAGTGCATATGCATTGATGAGTCTCCTCGGGGCAAATATTATGCCTTACAATTTTTTCCTTCATTCTTCTGCTGTAAAGGTATGCCCCTCTCTCTCTCTCCTGTGCACACACACACACACTGTGTGTTCGTATGTCACACCTTTTTCATCATTTTGTTCGTGCCTTCTAATGTTTGATATTTATTGATTACTGTTATCGTGGATCTGTGACTTTCAATGCTGTACTGTCAAATATGAGGCACCAAAATATAGAACCGTGGTGGTTAGCAGTTTCAGCTGTGCTGATCTGTCCTGTTATTAATATGTCATTATTTTGGTTCTGAATTTCAGATTTCGTGATTTAAATATACACCTATCTTCGAGAAATCTTCTACTCTCTACTAGTCATACACTTCATGAATAGCATCATTCCACAATCTGTCTTGAAAGAAAAATTAAACTCTCCGCTCCATGTTTTTGCAGTTAACTCAAGGGAAACTGAATCTTTCGAAAGGGACCTTGTGTCAGGATCATTTTTTTGCCATTATCTGCATCTTCAGTGGCATTTTCCTGCTGAACTATATGCTTATGAATTTGGCAGCAAATGTGTTATATGGTACTGGGCTAGTTTTACTTACCTTACAGGATGCGTTGTCTTTGCTGGATCAGGTTGGTGTTGGATGTGCAGAATATTCAATTGGGTAAGATTAGGTGCAATTCGTTTTGTCACCAGCAGTTACTTATGATACGCTGAATAATGATGCAGGTGTTTCGGAACTCAGTGCCTTCAGCTGGTTTGATATTTATCGTGTTTTGCTCTAGTCAGCTAATAGCATTAAGATGGTATCTTGGAAGACAAGTGATTATCCAAGATCTGTTCAAAACCGATATTCCTGGCTGGCTTCATCGGGCTACCATCCGAATAATTGCTATAATTCCAGCCCTCTACTGTGTGAGGAATACAGGAGCCGAAGGGATCTTTCAACTCCTGATCTTTACACAGGTTTTAGTTGGTCTGTTACTTCCATCTTCTGCTATTTCCTTGTTCCGCATTGCTTCATCAAAATCAATAATGGGATCATACAAAATCCCTATGCTGGTGGAATTCTTCACAATAATCTCATTTGTTGGTATACTGGGTATTAAGATTGTCTTTGTCGTAGAGATGATATTTGGCAGTAGTGAGTGGGTTAGTAGTTTGAAATGGAATATTGGAAACAGTGTGCCTCTCCCTTATCTTATTCTTCTGGTTGGTGCCTTTTCGTCCCTCTGTTTGATGCTTTGGCTGGGTACTACACCATTGAAATCTGCAAGCTCTACAGTAGATGCTCAGGCATTGATCTGGGACGTAAAAACTTTTGCGCCTGAGCCATGTGCAGATGGAGATCAAACTGAAAGTTGTGCATCCCAGCATAATGTAGACAGTGCCAGAGAACAGCAGGAACTTGAATTGTCATTTGATTCCTTTGGAGATAATGCAAACACCACGGTTTTAAATGCTGATCTCAAATTGCCTGAAACACTTACGGATACGGCAACTCATCTGAATACTGTTCAGGAGATTAAATATGAAGTGCCAAGCCCTGGTTTAGGATCTTCCGAGGTATCTGCAACCACCAGAGAAGTGGCTGTGCCTCTATCTTTGCATAATGAGGTTCTTGAAAGCAAACCACAAGTTGCTAGCTCTTTGAGCGCTGAATCAGAGAAGACATCACCAAAGGTGGAACATTTGCCACCGGAGAAGGGTGACGAGGTTGACCATTGGGAGCCAGAAGAGTCTACTAAAGATGTTCCTGATGGTAGCCAGTCTTTGGCATCTGATGGTCCAGGATCATTCAGAAGTTTAAGTGGGAAAAGTGATGAGATAGGTAGTGGGGCTGGAAGCCTTTCAAGATTAGCAGGACTTGGTCGTGCTGCCCGACGCCAATTAACTATAACTTTGGATGAATTCTGGGGACAGCTTTTTGATTTTCATGGGCAAACAACCCAGGAAGCGAAGTCTAAGAAACTGGATGTTTTACTGGGGACTGATCCGAAGGTAGATATAAAATCTTCACTTGCGCCCATGAAATTAGATAGCACGTGCAAGGATTCTACTGGATATATACCTGCTAGTGGAAGAGGACCCGATTCTTTGAGAAATTCTAGTTTTTATAATTCTCCAAAACAGCAGATTGCACAGAGTGGTATTGGATCACCTCTTGGGGTTCACAAGGGTTCGTCAATGTGGTCTCCCAGTCCGCAGCTTTTAGATGCATATGTTCGGAACTCCAGCCATGCACCCGACTCTGGTGAGAGGCGCTATCATAGTGTTCATGTTCCAGCAGCATCTGACGGCTACAACCAACAGCCAGCCACTGTTCATGGCTATGATTTAGCTTTGTATCTGGGTCGAACAGCTGTAGATAAAGGGTCTGATTATCAAGTCGATCAATTGGAATCGTTAAAGAGGATGTCGACGATGCCAATCAAATCAAATTCTAAAGAGTTTTCTCGGGGATTGGTGCAGAAGCCTCAGAATGGGTTGCGCACACTCACCCCTCCTGGTTTTCACAATGTTCCTGTTTCTCGAAACAATTCGTTGAACATTGAAAGGCCATTTCATGAGCATCCTACAACTGAACATGTGGATTTCACCAACAACCCGGCTGACTTGAAGAAATTTTACAGCTTACCGGACATATCGGGGCTTTATGTCCCTCACCAAGACTCTTCTCTGACTAGCAACCATGATAATTTCACTGGATATGGGCAATCAATCAGTCGACTGGCACGTGAGCAAACCTATCAGAGTGCTTCTTCCTGGGCCGGTGCTTCTATAGGATATAGTGAGCTCTCTCCTTCAAAGGTCTGCAGAGATGCGTTTTCGCTACAGTTCAGTTCTGGTTTGGGTGCTAGTTCCCTGTGGTCTAAGCAGCCTTATGAACGATTTGGTGTGGCTGATAAACCTCCGTCAAGTACACAAGAAACCGCATCTATTGTGGAGTTTGAAGCCAAGCTTCTACAGTCTTTCAGAAGCTGCATCATGAAACTTCTGAAGCTGGAAGGATTCGACTGGCTGTTCAGACAAAATGATGGGACTGATGAGGACCTTATTGATCGGGTAGCTGCCCGAGAAAGAGTATTGTCTGAGGTTGAAGCAAGGGCCATAGACAGAAAGCTAGGTTCTGCTATTAAAAATGATGATGCAGACCATACAAAATTAATGTCGGTTCCAAATTGCGGTGAGGGATGCGTATGGAGAGCTGATATTGTTGTAAGCTTTGGTGTTTGGTGCATTCACAGGATTCTTGAACTCTCCCTCATGGAAAGCCGACCGGAACTCTGGGGCAAATATACCTATGTACTTAACCGTCTCCAGGTAGACACATCCTTTCGTTTTCGTGATGTTTGAATTGTATATTTGTATTTCACACTTAAATGTCATTGGTTAGGAATTGAACCACCATCTTACCAGTGTGGCCAGGGGCAAATAGGGTGGAGTGTTTCACCCCGAAGTAAAACATTTCAGATTTCATGATTTCCAAAAATTATTAATTTTTGTGCCCCCAGAATGCATCATGAACCCTCGTCTCCTCTCTCCCCCGTTATTAAATTCATGGATCATCCTTTGCCTTATGCTATATTTCTTGGCTTCAAATGTTGCTAATTTGGTCTTTATGATATTTAATATCATGACCATGTATATGCAGGGGATAATCGACCTGGCTTTTACGAAGCCTCGATCGCCACCAGTTCCTTGCTTCTGCCTTGAGATTCCGCCTGGGTATGAAAGAAAGTCTAGCCCTTCTATTTCAAATGGTAGCTTGCCTCCTACTGCTAAAATGGCTCGGGGCAAATTCACAACTGCGGCTATGCTTTTAGACATGATCAAAGATGTTGAAATTGCCATATCTTGTCGAAAGGGACGAACAGGCACTGCAGCGGGTGATGTAGCTTTTCCTAAAGGAAAAGAGAATCTAGCATCTGTACTGAAGAGGTACAAACGCCGATTGTCGAACAAACCAGTTGGATCCCAGGAAGCGGGTCATGGATCCCGAAAATTGTAACATTAAATGCTTAAATTGGTTTCTTGATTTTGGACTGACATACTCTTGTGTATTATATACTGACTGAGTCGTTCTTGTAGTTCCTGTGTATTTTCTTACGTATGAATAGGATAAATTTGTACTAGATGCAACACATTAGCTTAAAGGAAATGGGATAGAAAAACAGTGGAAATATGGTGGTTGCAAATGGAATCTTGCTCTTGTAAAATTTTGCGAGGTCTGTAATCCATCAGCAGTGAACAATCAAGGTCTTGTTCTATCATGTTTTATCCCTAGTTAGCTGTCTTGGGAACTGTCTGTTTCTCATTGCCAGGTCGTAAAGAGTTTCAAGAAATGTAATCAGTTTCAAGAATTAGTTTTAACGCAACAATGTTAAAATACCTTAAAATTTATTTATCTTTCTTACAACTTTAGCATGTATCTCTTCATGGCTCAGTGGAGGGGAGACAGGCGATGTTGGATGGATTTTGTCTCAACCATCAAGTGAAATCATCGGACCTTGTGGCTGTGAAGAGAGCAGAGCTACTGTTAAAAAGGTTGGCCTTCTGGTCTCTCTCACCATATCTGCACTCACCCTCGTCCCTCGGGATGACCAGGAACACCGGTGCAAGGTCGATTATAGCGAGTCTACATGCACGTTACTTAGTATAATATTAATATGTTATTACAACTCTTCAAGCATTCATAATTACTGATTAATCTGAACGAAAAATAACATAAAAACTTGTGAAATATTTGTAACTATATCTAGTATTAAATTAGTTTGTATTAATTCGATATCGGGTTATAAATAGGTAGACAGAGAAATGTGTTGCGAATTAAATAATATAAAAGTGGAAGAAGTTAAAAACATATTTGTAGAATTTTAAAAAACTTCAAGATATAACTAAGATGTTTACCTTTAACTTACAGTGCAGGCATCAACGGCCCGACCTTAATAAATATAATATTATCATTTTTTACAATAAGAATGAAGTTGAAAAATTGTGAAAAACCAGTGTTATAAAATAAAATTTCAAAATATTAAATGTGCGATCAATTTCTTTAAGGACCGGTTCAGACCAAAACATCCACTAATATAAATTATATAATGATGCTTCTTGATTACCGAGTCAACCAACAAGCATGAAATTTTACGATCAGAAACCTAACTTTTATCAATTGTCTCACCTAATCTCAAGACAAAAATTTCCTTGAACATTTGTCATATTTTCCACGTATTGGCTATTGGAATTAGATAAACAATACCGGTATTCTTCTGTATCATGTTATAATTTTATTATATGCTATTTTCTTATGTTGAGCCGACCTGAAATATTATGTTGACAATCTGCTAATTCTCCAGATCAAATATAAAATATTTTCCCAATGAGAAATTGTTCGCAACTGTATTTTCTCAAATATCAAGTACCTCCAGAAACACAGTATCTGGGAATTATCCACCAGTATCTCACTTACGAGTGACGTTGTTATAGGACATCAGACAGTAATTTTGTATGAGATATAATATGAATATATGTCATCGAAATTGAGTGAACATGAATTCAAGAACTTGTATAATTGGTCATGAATAAAAGGATAACAGAATAAGCAATAAAGCATTATATTATACAAAAGACCAATCTCTTTATATGCATTTATTTCGCCTGTGATCTACATATTTTTTTAAAACAATTACAATTGAGATATATTGACATGGTTCACAAGTACTTGCTTATGTGTAGCTTGACTTCAACACCACGTATCCTAAATCTTCAATCTCCTTTCAAAAGGGTATATTTTACTTAAAAATTTAATCCATTAATTAGCTAACCCATGTATAAATCAGAGACCCTTTGGCCTATATAGATGGTAAATCGAGTGATATGCACGAGTAGACAGGAGCTCGGAGGAGATGATCCATATAACGGACTAATTCCCAGAATATACCCCCACAATATTTCAGTGGAAAATATGCTCCACACGACAATCGAACCCGTGAAGCTGGGGAAGTTACTCCCACATCACCACAGATCTTACCAACTCGCCTGTGCCCATAACAGACTAATTCCCAGAATATACCCCCACAATTTCAGTGGAAAATATGCTCCACACGACAATCGAACCCGTGAAGCTGGGGAAGTTACTCCCACATCATCCCAGGTCTTACCAACTCGCCTGTGCCCCTAGGGACAAAGGGTTTATTTTATTTGTTTGCCGATGAATGGTAGATCGTTAATAGTTAATGTATCCAGATTTTTTTTTGGTTAGAATTGAAAAACCTGCTTCTCAATTGTAACAAAAAAACACAAGGATATATATAGATCAATTATGTAAATTTCAATTATATTTGTCTAATTTGGGAGAAGTTTTTTATTTTTAGTCCAGCCGTCACTTGGTAGTGCGAATATTTTTCAGAGCACTACAGAGCAGATTGTGGAGAAAGTAAACCAAGGGATAATGGCGTGTTCGTTTTCCGATCGATTGATTTACCAAACATTTGTAGTGTCAAATGACTTGAGCCGATAAAGAATTTTGCTTCTGATCTGTACAATAATAATATCTTTCGATATTAATAATAGAATTTTTAGATTAAGTAACTGTATGTATAAAAACTAAAATAATGTCTTACAAGGTTAATAAAGTTTGCGACACGCTGATGAGCTGCCACAGGATCATGAAGTTGGGAAGTATTTCGTCAATGCGAGTCAAATGAGCATCGGTCACCTACATCCACGGAAACCAGTCAGAGGGAAATGTTTTCGATTAAATTCCTCCGATGTTTAAGTCAAGTCTCTCGTGGACGAGAATAAAGAGAAAATAAATGTAAAAGCTATGAGCTTGCGATTTTTTTTTAATGAATGTGAAGCGATGAGAAGCGGTGGTTACGAGCACGTCACCCCGTACATGACATGTTTGAGCGAGTCTTACGTCTAGTAATGCGCCCGTATTGAACCTTTTCCCATGCAAGATTATCACCCTGATTTTTTCGGGACGAGACTAATTCATTGTGTACTGATAGTTTGCTATCAAAGTTGTGACTTCTGGAACTAATAGGTATGCATGAGTGTCGGTCCTCGAGATTCCGAGGTGACATGGTCAAGGGTGATCAGACTCGGCCCCGAGGTGACTATGCGTAGTATCAAATTAGTACAATAAAACGATGGTTTTTATAGTTTTCAAAATCCCACCTGCTTTTATGTGATAGTTTTGTGGATCGGATGGTATAATTATTTTGAGAACATAGTACTGCATGTTTATCTCACGTTCGTCGTCTATTAAACAGATTCTTTATATACAATCCTAATATATTTAATGAATATGAACAGCTTAAAATAAATATCTCCGATCATTTTAAATGGTTGATACCATTTTCTTTATTTATCAAACGTTTCTGTGGATGATTTTGGTCAAGAGGTCCCTCGTGCTATTGGACGACGTCTGATATAATCCCAGGATTCGTGTGATGCAACTGGGAAAATGGTTCAATTTCTACCAAACCTTTTGGGCAACAAAAAAAAAAAATATTGGAATGTTTGGTGGGCGTGGCTGTTGGGTTGGTTGTGGAATGGTAAGATCATTCCAGATGGACACATTACCCCAATGAACGCATTTAATTAACAGAAACGAATAGATTGATCATCCCAGCCTGTGTTTCGAATTCCTTGTTAGATTAAACTAATCATGTTTATGGTGGGCGTGGCTGGTTGGGTTGGTTGTGGAATGGTAAGATCATTCCAGATGGACACATTACCCCAATGAACGCATTTAATTAAAGAAACGAATAGATTGATCATCCCAGCCTGTGTTTCGAATTCCTTGTTAGATTAAACTAATCATGTTTATGTGTAGTTAGTTAACCTTCTTCCATATTTAATTTAATATATTTTAAATATAACATGTGATTAACTTCGACCTGTGATATTTTCTTGCATGGCTTTAAAGTTGGTCTCATCTGTTTAATAAAATATATCTATTTTATCAGCATCACAAAGAGTGAGGGAGAAGAATCGGGGAGAGGAAAGTGTCTTCAGAGGTTAATTTTGTCGAATTTACATATGTCGATAGTGTCTTATTATATTTTTTTGGTTGTCAAACTAACGGATCATTTATAATCACAATGTACGACTCACGATATCACTAGAAGTTCATGTGTTTTCATTTATTATCTTACTATATTATATTTTTTTGTTTGTAAAATTTTCTCCAGTACTTTTCATTACCAAATCGATTATTCGTGCACATTGCCAACGCATTGCCTCGAAATTTTTCTTCAAATGATTCTTCAAAATATTTTCTTTTAAAACTAACGGGAAAAGTAAATTTATAAATTAATGGAATAGTGGTTTTTTTTCAAATTTTTTATTAGAAAACTGTTTTAAGTGAAATTTTTTAATTGAAAACTTTATAAAAGCTCCAAATTAGGGTTTTGTTCTTGACAAAACAGTAATTTTATCTTAATTTAATGCTTTTAAAAGAATTAAAAAACCTATCCAAATATAATCATAATATCACTTTTTTTCAAAAAAAAAAAAAAAATAGAACGCGCTTTTTTTTAACGAAGTATTTTAATCCAAACGAATTCCAATTTTCAATCTCCTTCTAAGTAACTTCTTTATGTTGACTGTGAGACATATTGGGTTTCGGGTTAATTTCTAAATTTAAGAAACCAAACAAACTTTTCTATTTGTCAATGGAGAAAAGATCAAAGTAGCATCCATTTTCAATAAATATTTTGACATAAAAAAATAAAGGAAGAAGGATGCATTTCTTTGTCTCTTTGAAAAAGGCTTTTCGATAAGTACTAACCCGACTGAATTATTTCAAGATTATATATTTACTTTAATATTCTTTTATTGTAGGGAATCAAGATTTGTTCTTACGACTAAACTTTTTTAATGAAAATTATAACTATATCTTAAAACCATCGATTTTAAAAAGCAATCCCGCATATAGTACGTTGCATATTCCCCAAAACTTCTTACTTTAATTTGACGTCACTTATAATCACATTACATAATGAAACAACTTTAACAGTTGAGTGAATAGACAAAATGATCGAATCTAGGACACACTTTCAATAATAAATTCTTAAATCAAAGTGATAAATTATTCTTGGTCTACATCCAGAAAGAAGTGGTTAAGTTTAAAATTATAGATGAAATTATAAAAGTCCAAACTTTCAATTGTGCGTCAATCCAAGCATAAGAGCAATTGTCATCTGTCGTATTTCCATTGCCCATTTGGGATGAAAATGGGGCAGTTTGTCGGGTTCGAGCTGGTTTGACTAGCCAAAATTCCAGGTTTGTTCATGTGAATTTCATCTAAAACCAAAACAAATTTACGGAAAAGTTCTTTAAAGACATAATTTTTTTTAAAAAAATTTAACACAAGTAAAGTAGAGCGAGAGATTTTCCAGCCCTACGACTAAAGCCCCATAATGCTCTGGATTATGAGAATATATAACAGGTTAACCTGTGCATGAGCCTAAAGCAATAGATAGCCTGGTTCTTATAGGACATGGTCAACGAAAACTTATAATCGGGACTGATAAATTGGAAAAATACATGTTGCTATCTATACCATATTAACAAACTAAATTACTATCTCCCCAAGTTAAACATTGCGCTGGGTGCTAAAACATGGATGTTTTATATCCATTGAGCAAAAATGGGTCCTGGTAGTCCAAAGTTTGGATAGGTAACTCTTGGTCTTCCAATAAAAAAACAACGTGATTGATTGATTCCTCCTTTTATTAGCTAATGTTATATCTATGGATTGAGTCCGACAACTTATGTTGATATTGATTTGATCAAGGAAGGCTGTGATCATGGGTTCTTTCAGGTTAGAGTCTACAAGGACTATCTTCATGTTCTTCATAATAGTCCATGGGGTGGAAAAGAATTCATCAATATCTAACCCGAAAAGATAATAGAAGTATTTTAAAGACGTGTTTAGTTGGAGTATTGGATATGATAATAAAATTAATTAATTATATCATATGTTCGATTATATGAAATCAAACAAATTATTAGTTGTTTATCTCATATCAATTAGTTTTAAATTATTTATCTAACATCAATTACATCATTTATATAAAATTACAATATTATCTTTCATATTTTTTTATTATATTTATTAATTTATAAACGTAAATATAATTTAACAAATTATCATATATTTAATTAATCAAACCAAATATATTAATCATATTAAATATTGATGTAACCAAATAGTTCAGCCGACGAGCTATCACCACGTCGAGGACCTCGGGCACGTCGGGCGTCGGGAATTGGAGAGTATGTACGTATACCTACACAAACGAACACTCGTCAGAGGGCGCCGGAAGTGTGTCCGGCGAAGCCCCTCCAATGCTTCTGAAGAAGGAAAGACGCACCCAGGGAGGATTCTTCAGTACGTCGGGTCGGGGTCCTCGGGAGTTACCCCGAGCTCAAATTGCTTCCTCGGTACCCCAACTCCTCTCCATGACGTATATGCTCGGGCGCCTCCCGAGGCGTGGCTCCCGAGAAGGTCTCAAGGCCTCGGCCAGGACTCCCGAGCTGCGCGCGTGCTCCTTGGTTGCTCTCGCCTTAGATGATGCAGGTAGTGCTGATGGTGAAGTGTTCGGTTCTCGGGTCCCGAAGTGATTATGGAGGTATCAAATATTATTATATATAATTTAAATATTTGATAATTATATCATATATAATTATCATATTCTTCCATATCTCGTCCATTCAACTAAATATAGCGTTAAATTAAAACAATTGGTCAGGAGAGAGATGGTATAGTTATTATACAAACTGTTAAAGTGTTCAAAGGTTTAAATCTTCTTAAAATAATAGTCGATCTTCCTTTGTTGTGAGTTGGAGTAATATGCGGAATATCAAGAATAGCCCTCACCAATCCCCAGAGTACCAGCTACCACGTTTTTTTTTCTTCCTTTTCATAATGGAACCAAACATTATGGATATCATATTCCCATGCAACAGCCTCATCCACACCGTCGGTACTATTTGAATCAACGGCGCAGATGAATCCTCAACCAACTCCCTCGCAAAATTGACCTGTCCGCCTGCAACTATTTCTTCCACAAATCCCACCTACCAAAATCAAACACCGCCTGCCGAAACCAACCCCCAGTCCTCTCTATTTATACCCACAACACCATAACCATATTCCTAGGAACTGCACCCCTCTTAGCCATAAACAGGGAATCATAAAACAAACAAAAAACTGACATTGTCATCCGACTTGTGATCATCTGGAACAACCATTTTCATGGCGGCTGCGATGGAGAATGGGCACAAGCACTCCAACGGTAAGTTGCCGTCCGATATTTGCCTGAACAAGGATCCTCTGAACTGGGGGATGGCGGCGGAGGCGATGAAGGGGAGCCATCTGAATGAGGTCAAGAAGATGGTGGACGAGTTCAGGAAGCCGGTCGTCAAGCTAGGAGGGGAGACGCTTACAATATCTCAGGTGGCGGCGATCGCTTCCAGGGATAATGTGGTGTCGGTGGAGCTGGCGGAGGCGGCGAGGGCTGGGGTGAAGGCGAGCAGTGAATGGGTGATAGAGAGCATGAACAAAGGGACCGATAGCTATGGCGTCACCACTGGTTTCGGCGCCACCTCCCATCGGAGAACCAAGCAGGGCGGTGCTCTTCAGATGGAGCTTATTAGGTAATGATGAGTTCTCCAAACTTATTTCCATCTTTATTGGTTTTTCTTTCTTCTCTTTTTGTCAATAAGTTATAATCGCATGCAGATTTTATCCAATTTGCAATGGTTTATGGTTTCCCCTACTATGGGGGGGAATCTGTCCATGACACATTTTTTTCTTTTTTCTTTTTATTTTTACTTATGGTTTTTTATATGCTGTAAATATTAAATATTTTCTCCTTTCTCTTTTTATCTTGTTAATATCAATTTTCTTTTATGTTTACTCATACATTCTAATTCTTTATTTCTTCATTTTTAAGTATTTTCTTATCTTGTTATATTTTCTAGTATTTTTTTTAGGAAAACTTTTTGATCATGTGTCCGTGACTTTCAAATATTTTGCAATTGAGTTCCGATTTGGCTGAAGTATTATCATTTGACACATGAGTTTCCTACATGACGCTACAACAAGATTTTCAAGAATTATCCTATTTGACCCAATTTAATTACCTAATCAACCTTAAAAATTTTAAAAATTTAAGTTATTAATGTTTTTGAAAAAACAAGTTGTTGTTAATAAAGTACACAAAGGAAAACAAGTTTAATTGTTGTTATTATTTAACATGAAGACCAAAATGAACAAGAAACAATTTTTTTGTTACAACAATGAATTAATATTTATTAAGATAAGAGGAACAAATTTTAAATAATATAAAAGAATTAGTTTCATAATATAAAATAAAAAGGATATTTTTAGATTTATTATATATAAAAAATAAATATAAATAATGTACTGCTGGAGTAAGAGGGCACCGCTTTACTCCACGGCACACATTATTGTGCAGTTGAATGTAAAAAAATCGACAGGACTGGCACTATTATAGATGCTTATTTATGAATTTTAAAATTATTATAGATGCTTATTTATGAATTTTAAAATGAATGATATCGTGAATGAAGAAGTGAGAAGTCGGCAAAAAATGCAGAATTTGTTGATATAATTCAAACAGTAGTGTATCTTCCAAGAATTGAGGAATTTGGGTTGTTGGTTTCAGGTTCCTTAACGCGGGAATCTTCGGCAACGGGACGGAAACTTGCCATACTCTGCCGCTCACCGCCACGAGAGCAGCCATGCTAGTTAGAATCAACACCCTTCTCCAAGGCTACTCCGGCATCCGGTTCGAAATCTTGGAGGCCATCACCAAATTCCTCAACAACAATATCACCCCATGTCTCCCTCTCCGTGGCACGATCACAGCCTCCGGCGATCTTGTCCCCCTATCCTACATTGCCGGGCTATTAACCGGCCGCCCCAACTCCAGAGCTATTGGCCCGAAAGGCGAATCCCTTAACGCCGAGGAAGCGTTTGAACTTGCTGGTGTCGATGGAGGGTTTTTTGAGTTGCAGCCTAAAGAAGGTCTTGCACTAGTTAACGGCACAGCTGTCGGTTCTGGTTTGGCTTCCATCGTCCTTTATGAGGCCAACATCCTCGCTGTGTTGTCTGAGGTTATGTCTGCTGTTTTCGCCGAAGTTATGAATGGGAAGCCCGAGTTTACGGATCATCTGACGCATAAGTTGAAGCATCATCCGGGGCAGATTGAGGCTGCCGCGATAATGGAACATATTCTTGACGGAAGTGCCTATGTGAAGGCTGCACAGAAACTACATGAAATAGATCCATTGCAGAAGCCGAAGCAGGATAGATACGCACTTCGAACATCGCCGCAATGGCTGGGGCCTCAGATTGAAGTCATCCGAACTGCCACAAAGATGATCGAAAGAGAAATAAACTCTGTGAATGATAACCCCTTGATCGACGTTTCGAGGAACAAGGCCCTGCATGGTGGGAATTTCCAGGGCACACCTATTGGGACTTCGATGGATAACTCAAGATTGGCTATTGCATCGATAGGAAAGCTGATGTTTGCTCAATTCTCCGAGCTTGTGAATGATTTCTACAACAACGGGTTACCCTCAAATCTTTCTGGTGGCAGGAACCCGAGCTTGGATTATGGTTTCAAGGGTGCTGAAATCGCCATGGCTGCCTACTGTTCCGAGCTCCAATTCTTGGCGAATCCTGTCACAAATCATGTCCAAAGCGCCGAGCAACACAATCAAGACGTGAATTCTCTGGGGTTAATTTCTTCAAGGAAGACAGCGGAGGCTTTGGATATCTTGAAACTCATGTCATCCACCTATCTCATCGCCCTATGTCAAGCTATCGATTTGAGACACTTGGAGGAGAATCTGGGAGCTGCTGTGAAGAACACTGTCAGCCACGTAGCAAAGAGAACTCTGACAATGGGTGCCAATGGTGAGCTTCATCCATCAAGATTCTGCGAGAAAGACTTGCTCCGGGTGGTGGACCGTGAAAGCGTATTTGCATACATCGATGACCCTTGCAGCCCTGCCTACCCATTGATGCAGAAACTCAGACAAGTGCTTGTGGAGCATGCCTTGAAGAATGTGGAGAATGAGAAGAATGTGAGCACATCTATCTTCCAAAAGATCGAGTCTTTCGAGGAGGAACTGAGAGCCCTTTTACCTAAAGAAGTCGAGGTTGCAAGAGTCGCACTGGAAAACGGGAATCCTGGCATTCCAAACAAGATCAAGGAATGTAGATCATATCCTTTGTACAAGTTCATAAGAGAGGAACTCGGCACCAAATTCCTGACTGGAGAGAGAGTTACCTCTCCGGGGGAGGAGTGTGACAAAGTGTTCACCGCGTTGAGCAAAGGGTTGATTGTAGATCCATTGTTGAAATGCCTCCACGGCTGGAATGGTGCACCTCTTCCTATCTGCTAGTGTAATCTCATGTCCCAATCAAGTTAATTCTTTTTTTTTCTTTTGGTAAAAAATAAAACATGTGTTTGGGAAATTTTTCTTTTTGTTTACTTTTTGCGTCAACATGGGTGGAACTTCGTAAGGTGAAACATCTTGCAGAAAGTGAAGATATTGTAGCTGTATACATGACATCGTTCATTTGATTTGCAATATTGTTGGTAGCCAAACTTTTTATTGTTTGAACTAGGGTTAATCTAGTAATATTCTCTATCTATTCTATTCATTATCTCTATTCTCCCCCTAATTGTTTTAAATTACAGCCCTATATACGTAAGAGAACCCAATATCATGTTTTTTATCGCCAATAATTGTATCTTTTTTATATTTGAGTATATGAAACTATAATATTTGGCAAATTCTTTAATGGTGGAACGTGGACAGTGGACTCGGACTACTAGCAGTTTCGTAAACATGGGTCCGAAGTAACCCGGTGGCAAGACGAAGTGAAAAGGAATATATACTCTCCTTAAAGATGAATAATTAAAAAAAGAACAACAGCATGTGGCTGCTGGGATTCGAGCCCAGGTCTCCACGGCCACAACGTGGAATTCTCACCACTAAACTACAGCCACCTTATATGCGCTTATTCATACATAGTATTTAATAATATACTATAGATTTGATCCTCGATATTTTTATTTGTATATTTATTATCTGTTCCCAATTTTTGGGATATTATTTTATCGGGAACTGCCGCTAATAATCACGTCCTAACTCCTAACTGTTATGCTGAAAATAGGTGAAATGCATTTAATAGGTTTTGTTTTTTAATATTTGAAGTCATTTAATTTATTTGTAAATTACGACATTGTGTTCTTTGCGTTATACGACCAATTCTTAACTTTATATTATACCCATCTAAAACGAGAGCATATAAATTATGATTACATAAAGTTTAATACAAGTTTCATTTGCACGCATTGAATGTGTATAAAGTCTTCTACTACATTAAACAAATCATAGTTTTGAAACTATAAAGCAAAACAAATCCCATGAATATGTAAACTCATTGGGAAAAATTTTAGTTTTGAATAGAACCCATGAGACCATCAAATACCTTGATATGTAAATGCAAATTTATCGAGATATCCAAGCAAGTAACAAATAGAAATAATATATATTTATACTTGGTTGACTCGTTCATACAAGTATTTTAAATAACTATTAAGGGCCAGAGAAATGTAAACAGTATACGATCTTTGATTCAGAAAAACATATTATCTTCGTTTTCGTTCATAAGTTAAACAATGGTCCATGTTCTAACGCTTATGCTTGACGTTATTTTTTCATTCTGATAGACGATTAAAACTTATATTTAAAAAAAAAAAACAGTAAAAATATTTGCAAATGGGTATTTGGCTCATTATCATTGCAATGGCAATCATAAAGTGTCCGAAACAGTATATCCATATTCACTCTGGTTGACTTTTGCCATCCCACTTACTCAGTGGAATTTTCCTATTTAGGCAACTCATAATCACACTCCAGACAATTCTATTTTAGAATTATGACACCAAACATGATATATATATATACCCTCGATCCGAGACTTAATTGGTTTGTTTAACATATATTCGAAACGTATTTAGAAATTTAAATTTTATAAATCAAGTTTCCTTCTTATCCTTATTAAACGAATTAATTAAATTGTTAAATAGAAAAATTAAATATGAAAATTTGACAATATAATTTGATGGATGACAAAGACATTCATTCTATATATCTAAGAAGGGTGAGTGTGTATATATGTTATAAGAGTAAGAATTTTGCTGAATATGAATAAATTTTGATTTGAACCATTATCTAGAACAAAAATCTTAATTTGAAAGGAATAATAACAAAGAACAGAAGATATAAATCGACCGAAAATGAAAAAAAAAAAAAAAAAACCGGGTAACTACTCTCCAATTCAGATTTGCTGATCTTTTATAAATAATTTTTATATAATAATTGGTGAATCTTATTATCAGTAGAAAGGCAAAAAAAAAAAAGGTCACCCACTTAGAATTGTCTCAATATTGGTGAGACCCCAATGATTAAAAAATTTATAACACGACCAAACGAACAGTACGAAGCCTTCGGTTATATATCAATGTCCACATTAATTTCTTCTGCCTAACCCTGGTAAGTTTGCATGCAGGCCATAGAATAGAGGTTAAACTCCTCTCAAACTTTCCATCAAGTAGAAATCCAATTTAAGTTTCTATAACTTGGATATGTACTTATGTAGTGTTATAGCCTTCCAACGTCCTCCTTTCGACTCAAATCGGGGTTCCGTGACCGGATCGGATCTGTTTTCGCCGTCGTTTTACTATATATCTAATACTTCATGCGAATCGTGATACTTGGATCATATGAATATATATAAGATGTTATTCTCGTGTTAAAAATATGTTCACCAAAACATTTAATAACTGTGGTTTTCCTATCTGCAGCGTCCAGGTCAAATAAAGAATGAAAGTGTTGGCATTTCTCTTAGTTCCTATGGTGGCAAGCTTTTGCTTGGCGGCAGCTCCCCGGAGAGCACTACTTATTGGCGGAACCAAGGTCGGCACAGAAACAGTTGCCGCACATGTAGATGAAAATCATCACAACATACCGAGAGAGTACTTTAATCAGAAGGGTGGTGGTTCAACTGGAGGCGACAATGGCAATGGAGGCGGCTGAGCACATAAAAAGGCAATACAGATGATATCTTCTGTTCCGAAATAATCGACTTCGTTTCATGTTCCATGTGTTCTGATGGCGATTAATCACATCTATATTAGGTCATATTTATAGATAGTACGTGCCATCACTTAATATACGTAGAATAACAGAACTTGCAGTAGAAGATATGAGATTGTTTGAACGAGGGTCATTATGTGTATGTAGTGTGTGATATATTACAGTGGTGATGGTATCTTCTCTTTCCTTTTCGAACTAGAGATTGTATGATAATATTTGAGACATATATGTTATCTTCAAATTTCTGAGCATTAGAAACACACCGATTAATCAATCAAGGCCTGCTGCCCACTGTAAAGTTGCCTGGTCATATTTCAGGACAAGTATCCTTCCATTATCCTTATGTAGTCTCTCATCGTTAAAGGAGTGCTCCCATCATAAGATTTGAGACGAAAGTGAGCAATCTTGGGTTTCCATTCGACCTTGAGGATATGGATACATGATTGTGCAGGATTGGATTCGGCAGAGGACGCCAACCATATTGCTCCCTGTATCGATTTGGCATTCAAAACAAAGTCTCAACCTTTATCATACATAATTGTCGACAATGAGTTGGGCAAGGCAAATTTATCATGTATAGGACTTACCTGTCTTGTGCTGTTCCTGAATATTAAAAGATTTCGCCATTTGTCCAATGTAAAAATCAAGATAGTGCAATCAAAATGAGACAGAATCACAACACCGCAAGACCAGCTGAAGACGAGGAGCTTACCTTCATCCCAACACAGAAGCTGGTTTGATTGTTTAACCAGAGAAGAAATAAAAAAAAGTATACCGTATCCATTTCCCACTAACAGTAGTTCCCAATTTTATTTTTTATACACCGGAAAATTGAAGGAAAGTATAATCTTTTTCCGCTTTTCATTGTGAAGTATTACTTACACGTTGTGTTCCATGGATATCGATATTAATTATGAACTAATACTTATCCAGTACTATTTCTTTGCTATGAACGTGACTAATAAATCAATACTTATCCTAGGGTAAAACTAGTAATATTCTCTAACTATTCTATTCATTATACTACTCTCCCCTAATTTTTTTAAATTACATCCCTATATATGTAAGAGCCCTATATATGTAAGAGAACCCAATATCTTGTTTTTATCACCAGTAATTGTATCTTTTTAATATTCGAGTATATGAAACTATAATATTTGGCAAATTCTTTAATGGTGGAACGTGGACAGTGGACTCGGACTACTAGCAGTTTCGTAAACATGGGTCCGAAGTAACCCGGTGGCAAGACGAAGTGAAAAGGAATATATACTCTCCTTAAAGATGAATAATTAAAAAAAGAACAACAGCATGTGGCTGCTGGGATTCGAGCCCAGGTCTCCACGGCCACAACGTGGAATTCTCACCACTAAACTACAGCCACCTTATATGCGCTTATTCATACATAGTATTTAATAATATACTATAGATTTGATCCTCGATATTTTTATTTGTATATTTATTATCTGTTCCCAATTTTTGGGATATTATTTTATCGGGAACTGCCGCTAATAATCACGTCCTAACTCCTAACTGTTATGCTGAAAATAGGTGAAATGCATTTAATAGGTTTTGTTTTTTAATATTTGAAGTCATTTAATTTATTTGTAAATTACGACATTGTGTTCTTTGCGTTATACGACCAATTCTTAACTTTATATTATACCCATCTAAAACGAGAGCATATAAATTATGATTACATAAAGTTTAATACAAGTTTCATTTGCACGCATTGAATGTGTATAAAGTCTTCTACTACATTAAACAAATCATAGTTTTGAAACTATAAAGCAAAACAAATCCCATGAATATGTAAACTCATTGGGAAAAATTTTAGTTTTGAATAGAACCCATGAGACCATCAAATACCTTGATATGTAAATGCAAATTTATCGAGATATCCAAGCAAGTAACAAATAGAAATAATATATATTTATACTTGGTTGACTCATTCATACAAGTATTTTAAATAACTATTAAGGGCCAGAGAAATGTAAACAGTATACGATCTTTGATTCAGAAAAACATATTATCTTCGTTTTCGTTCATAAGTTAAACAATGGTCCATGTTCTAACGCTTATGCTTGACGTTATTTTTTCATTCTGATAGACGATTAAAACTTATATTTAAAAAAAAAAAAACAGTAAAAATATTTGCAAATGGGTATTTGGCTCATTATCATTGCAATGGCAATCATAAAGTGTCCGAAACAGTATATCCATATTCACTCTGGTTGACTTTTGCCATCCCACTTACTCAGTGGAATTTTCCTATTTAGGCAACTCATAATCACACTCCAGACAATTCTATTTTAGAATTATGACACCAAACATGATATATATATATACCCTCGATCCGAGACTTAATTGGTTTGTTTAACATATATTCGAAACGTATTTAGAAATTTAAATTTTATAAATCAAGTTTCCTTCTTATCCTTATTAAACGAATTAATTAAATTGTTAAATAGAAAAATTAAATATGAAAATTTGACAATATAATTTGATGGATGACAAAGACATTCATTCTATATATCTAAGAAGGGTGAGTGTGTATATATGTTATAAGAGTAAGAATTTTGCTGAATATGAATAAATTTTGATTTGAACCATTATCTAGAACAAAAATCTTAATTTGAAAGGAATAATAACAAAGAACAGAAGATATAATCGACCGAAATAGAAAAAAAAAAAAAAAAAAAGGACTCTCTCCAATTCAGATTTGCTGATCTTTTATAAATAATTTTTATATAATAATTGGTGAATCTTATTATCAGTAGAAAGGCAAAAAAAAAAAAAGGTCACCCACTTAGAATTGTCTCAATATTGGTGAGACCCCAATGATTAAAAAATTTATAACACGACCAAACGAACAGTACGAAGCCTTCGGTTATATATCAATGTCCACATTAATTTCTTCTGCCTAACCCTGGTAAGTTTGCATGCAGGCCATAGAATAGAGGTTAAACTCCTCTCAAACTTTCCATCAAGTAGAAATCCAATTTAAGTTTCTATAACTTGGATATGTACTTATGTAGTGTTATAGCCTTCCAACGTCCTCCTTTCGACTCAAATCGGGGTTCCGTGACCGGATCGGATCTGTTTTCGCCGTCGTTTTACTATATATCTAATACTTCATGCGAATCGTGATACTTGGATCATATGAATATATATAAGATGTTATTCTCGTGTTAAAAATATGTTCACCAAAACATTTAATAACTGTGGTTTTCCTATCTGCAGCGTCCAGGTCAAATAAAGAATGAAAGTGTTGGCATTTCTCTTAGTTCCTATGGTGGCAAGCTTTTGCTTGGCGGCAGCTCCCCGGAGAGCACTACTTATTGGCGGAACCAAGGTCGGCACAGAAACAGTTGCCGCACATGTAGATGAAAATCATCACAACATACCGAGAGAGTACTTTAATCAGAAGGGTGGTGGTTCAACTGGAGGCGACAATGGCAATGGAGGCGGCTGAGCACATAAAAAGGCAATACAGATGATATCTTCTGTTCCGAAATAATCGACTTCGTTTCATGTTCCATGTGTTCTGATGGCGATTAATCACATCTATATTAGGTCATATTTATAGATAGTACGTGCCATCACTTAATATACGTAGAATAACAGAACTTGCAGTAGAAGATATGAGATTGTTTGAACGAGGGTCATTATGTGTATGTAGTGTGTGATATATTACAGTGGTGATGGTATCTTCTCTTTCCTTTTCGAACTAGAGATTGTATGATAATATTTGAGACATATATGTTATCTTCAAATTTCTGAGCATTAGAAGAAACACACCGATTAATCAATCAAGGCCTGCTGCCCACTGTAAAGTTGCCTGGTCATATTTCAGGACAAGTATCCTTCCATTATCCTTATGTAGTCTCTCATCGTTAAAGGAGTGCTCCCATCATAAGATTTGAGACGAAAGTGAGCAATCTTGGGTTTCCATTCGACCTTGAGGATATGGATACATGATTGTGCAGGATTGGATTCGGCAGAGGACGCCAACCATATTGCTCCCTGTATCGATTTGGCATTAAAAACAAAGTCTCAACCTTTATCATACATAATTGTCGACAATGAGTTGGGCAAGGCAAATTTATCATGTAAAGGACTTACCTGTCTTGTGCTGTTCCTGAATATCAAAAGATTTCGCCATTTGCCCAATGTAAAAATCAAGATAGTGCAATCAAAATGAGACAGAATCACAACACCGCAAGACCAGCTGAAGACGAGGAGCTTAGCTTCATCCCAACACAGAAGCTGGTTTGATTGTTTAACCAGAGAAGAAATAAAAAAAAAGTATACCGTATCCATTTCCCACTAACAGTAGTTCCCAATTTTATTTTTTATACACCGGAAAATTGAAGGAAAGTATAATCTTTTTCCGCTTTTCATTGTGAAGTATTACTTACACGTTGTGTTCCATGGATATCGATATTAATTATGAACTAATACTTATCCAGTACTATTTCTTTGCTATGAACGTGACTAATAAATCAATACTTATCCTAGGGTATTTCATTGATACAAACAACACTCACAGATGAATACTTACGGCTTGTTAAATGTTAAATGAAAACAATCCATGACTTAATATGCATGCCTACTTTTGGTATCCGGAGGACAACATCAGATATTTATTGTCCCAAACACGGAGTTGGTTTACCAAAGTAGGTATTTTTTAGGTTATATTGTGTACTATTGTTTTGACATGATCTATTAATACCTGATTTCGAGTACAAATACAGAAATACTCGAGTTGAGATTGTATAAGATACCTATCATTGGTATTACGTGGGCCACATTAAGTATTTATTGTCCAAATTGTGATTTATTTCAGTGGGCTACACGAAAAAAAAAACCCGTTACTTAGTTTCATCGGGGCAAAGAGTTAAAATAAAAATGCAAATTGTGATCAATTTTGAATATGGTAGACAGAAAAGTAAGCCTACAACATAGAGGCATTCATGTCCACTGGAATGAGTTGTGGGGAGGAGAAGAAGGGTAGAGCCAAAGGGCATATGACTGTTTAGCAGAAGAAAGGATTAAAGTAGAGGAGTGAAAAGGGCAGCAGCAAATATTTTGCTTTTAAACTCACACCATAATATGCATGTTTATTTTTAGATTCTTTCTACACTATTGAACAAAAGGGCACTTGAATAGCTCTGGCAGAAGACTTCTCAGAAGGTCTCCAATAGCTCTAGACTTCACATGACATGTCTTGTGATTATCAACTCCTAGAGACTTTCCCTTGCTAGCTAAGCAAGACAAAAGAGGAGCTAATTCGTTAATGTACCTCTGGTCAGGCTTTCATGGTCTGTTTGATGCAGGAAGAGCATCAGTTGGCTCCAATAAGCAGTTTAATAGGATCTTTGTGGGCACAATATCTGATGACGCTTCAAAATTCAAATCCCTCAGCTTTCTCTCTGACATCACAGGGCGAAGAGAGAAGCTTTTTTCAGAGTTGATGGTAACAAGGGAATCTGTGTACACCCACTAAAGCCATGGGACTTATTGAGTGGCGTCCCATGAGCAGTTATAGTATGTGACAGCGACTGCTTACTCGTGTCTTAATCTATCCAATCAAAATTAAAAGTCAATGTTTTTGTTTCTTTTTGGAAAGGACTGAAGCAAATGATTTACTTGCTATAAAAGGTGCCTGTCGCATATCAGCTTAACATTAGTATGAGTAAATAACCACACCATTTTCGTCTCTCGTTGGTGTATTACTTCGGTGTGCTCTTCCAGAATAACCACTATCTATATAACGACCTCCAAACTTGGATTTTTTTACTTTCCCAAAGTACTTATTTAATCTGATTTAACAATATCTCATACTAGGATTTAATATTTAAATTTAAAAATATATATATAATGATTTATATATATTCGTAGTATTATTATGAGAGAGAAAATTACATCTACTAAACAAGAAAAATAATTTTATTTAAAATCAAACCTAATATACATGGGCGTGACAGAAATGGCTAGTCATCATTTCTTGAATACATCGTACACATTATCTTGGTAATAAGTATTCGCACATTTGACCATCCATTGTTTATTACTTTATTAGTGAAATCAGTAGCAATACAAACAAAGATATTCTGAAATAAGCCATGTGTGGGGCATGCATCTGAAATGATTGGAAAACAGAATAAATAAATAGCAACTATATATGCTACAAAACTGCTAAAAGCGCTTTCATTTTGTTCACAAGTACATGGTGTGTGAAATATTCATTTCTTCCCGAACTTGAGCAAACAGAAGAAAGCTATAAACCTACATCCTATGCCACTAAGTACCAACAAAACAAGACAATAACTCCAATGGTGAACACTATATCCCAGTTCATTTAACGCGTCGCAACGTGTTATCAACCATACTCCAGAGTATCTGAGACCAAACATCATGCAAACTCAGCACTTGGCAACTGTAAAAGAAACATCAAGAAGAATTCTGGCACTAACATGTAATATTTCTGACCTTTGCGCATTTGCTATGAGAAATGCTTCCAGAGCCCATGTCGGATAACAATACGGTCCTAATATCTTTCCGAATTTATCGTCCTTGCCTTGATTCGATATGAGCGTAAGAACCACAGGAAGCAGCACACACCACTGTATGACAAGAAAAATCATATTTACATGAGTACACCTAGCTTATCGATCAAGTTTGTGATCGATATTGCTTACCAGTTGTGCTGGACCTGGTGGAAGGAAAATGGCAAATATGTAGGCTATGCCTGTCACACAGTACACTAGGCAGAGCAAAACCACGTAATTATCCGCGAATGTTGATCTTGGATTGTTGAAAAAAAGAACATGGAAAGAAAAACCAGAGGCTTGATAAGGGTGTTGAAGTGATCTACTGTATCCTTGGACAGGAAATACGCTAGACTGCTCATCCCACTTTCGCTTTCTCTCCGGTAGTGTAGTTTGTCCAACGAAAATGATCGCAAAGCTGAAATCTTGCAAAGGAGTGCTGCGGATACCATGTGTTATAATAAAGAAATAAAGCGCCTTAAATATGAATTGAGAATGAGATATGTGACAAGGTGCTGGTAAAAAGGTTGCTTACAGACAGCAATGATTGTATACATGTAACCATGATAACCAAATGTGTCGCCCTTCACTTTAGAAAGCGTTCCTAAGCATGCTCCAGCTAGCAAAAGGATCATATAATCTGCTGCTTGAAGCTTCGCTTCTCGTAGTCGTTGCTTGCTATTTCTGAAAACAAATTACCGCAGAAAAGAAATACAGACACTATCACTGAAACAGCATAGTGATAAGTATAATGCAACCCCTTGAAAACTATCAGTGGTACTTGCAAAATTTCAAAACAATCGACATGAATAACTTAATACAAGTGGATGACTCAGATTATGTACCTTCCAACATAATATCTATACTGCCGCATCACACCGGGTGTAAATCTATTGGATAAATCTTGACGTTGGAAAAAGAGGAGTTGTTGAGTGTCTTGCCATGAACCTCCAGTAAAAGCAGGTTCTAGAGTATCACTAGAGCTATTACTGGCACTGCCGGCAGACGAATTTCCAATTTGATCACAGTACTGAAGCATGTCTGGAGGCACTGGATATCCATTGTGAAGCATCCATCGAACAGGTAGCTGTTCTACAGTCACGCCTGAACTTGGTTTCACTAAACCTTCGAGTATGTCAATGTAGTGATCTGGAGGATTCACCCTATCTGGTACATTAATTCCAAAGCTAGAGAAGTATTCTTCAACTTTCTTCACTGGCCCATGGTACACAGTAAGGCCACCTTTTGCCAAAAGGATCAAGTCATCGAACATCTTGTACAAAGAATAGCTGAAATACAGCAAGACACAGACTTGTAAATTTGGAATTCTACAAACAACCGTGCTTAGATGCATAAAAGTTTGCATATTATATGACAGCATTATTTTGAATATTTTTAGGACCCACCTTGGCTGGTGAACAACCATGCAAATGTTTACACCTTCAAGAGCCTCACGTCGAAGAGCTCTAAGAAGTAAGTTGGAGGATGAACTGTCTAATCCAGATGTAGGTTCATCCAAGATTAGTAATGAAGGTTCCAAGACCATTTCAAGCCCAACATTTACTCGTTTCCTCTGGCCTCCAGAGATACCTCTCTTCTCTACTGTTCCAACAAGTGAGTCTCTGACTGCCTGTAGTCCAAGGGACTCAATAACTCTTTCAACAACAAGAACCTTATCGGGCTTCGGCATGTCTTCAGAAAGCCTTTATAGAGTAGGAGGAAAAAATGAAGTAGACAACAAAATAAAGACATCAGACATGACAAGAAAAATTAATTTAAAAAAGAAGTTGAAGTTTATTGCAACACCACGAAACAGGAACTTGTTTTCCTAAATCGGTTTAGCATTCCAAAGTAGAAGTATTCAAGTAAATAGGAAAAGAAATTCTGAAAATGTAGTATTGAAATGGACATAATCTGTTATTAAAGAAATATAGTTTGCATAACTGATGGAAAGATGAGTCTCTATAGGTTACAGCATCGTCAAATATAAAAGATATTGCTCAACACTCTCTTGGCAACTCTACGGTACTTCAGTAAATTGTTATTGTTCTTAGTATTGTCATTTCCCCAAGTGGATATAATTCTAGATTTACTCTGTGCTGAAATGAGAATAAAGGACATAAATAAAACGCATGAAATACATTAGAGCTTTTCTATGCATAAGTTACCAATTCAGTATATATTTCTTATGTGATTCATATCATGGAATGCAATGATTGAGTCGCCACAGCAACGAGTAAACAAGTTGAGATACCTGCACCGAGCACTGAATCGAAGGTTCTCCTCTACTGTCAAGTTTCCGTGTACAATATCATCCTGGGGCACAAAACCTATGATCTTCTTGTAGCACTGAATGGGATCAGGCTTTCCATTTATAAGAACTGAACCAGATATGGTGCATCCCTTTATTTTTCCTGCCACGGCAGAAAGAAATGTTGTTTTCCCTGCTCCTGATGGACCCATGACAGCAGATATTCGACCTGGCAGTATTTTCCCGGTCACACTCCTCATCAGATGCTTGAATTTGTGATTCAGAGTTATAGTAAGATCCTTGAAAGCAACCTCAATTGTAGGCCTAGTCTTGATGTCTGTATCAGTGGCCATTGAGATTACTCCTGAAAAGGTCATGTTCTGAGTTTTCTGCTCCATAGCTTTTTCTTTCTCGAGTTGACCATATGCATACTTAAATATCTGACTCTTAGTATGTAACTGTTTTGCCTTGGGAGCTTGCTTCTTGATATTCTTGTCTCCAATCTCCATATGGAAACCCCCATGACCATCTGGATCATTCTCAAGAGATTGCAGCATTTTGGTGAGGCTGCTCGAATCCTTCTTCGCTTTTGGAGCACCAGAGGAAGGTGCACTAGAAGTACTTGGAACTTTAGGTGGAAGCTGTGTATCGTTTGTGCTTGACTGATTCAAATTCTTCAATTGATCCCCTTGAGTTTTCCGTGAAAAAGTACGTGACAGTTGTTGCTGCAAGCCCATAGCTCGCTTCTTAGTAATATCTTTTGCAACCTTCCACCTCTCTCTTGCTTGTGCAGTCTCTCGGGCACTTCTCGCAGCTCGTTCTCTGGACTTGGCCAGTCTTGCATATCGAGTAGTGAGGACTTGATCAGAGCAATTATAAAAAACTATCAGTATCAAGCTTAAAGCTCCCTGCACAACAAAAAAAAACCAGATTGTGACATTTAGTTGTCTTCTGGTCTAGTATCTCTGTACTTATGGGGGAATTCATGACCCATCATTCCCACATTTTCAATTACTTCTAATCTCTATTGGTCTCAAGAAATTTTCTGGCAAGAAGGCGTGGACAGCATTTCACGTCAATAACATGACAAGGGGTGCACGTAAGAAATTCTGTAATTACATATTTGCAATAACTTACGATGAGCATGAATCCATAAGCATGCATGTTTTGGCTGTCTGAACTTGGATTGCAGGTACTCAACTTGAAGCAAGCTGCAAGTATAAGCATAAGATATGAGCAATACAGTATACGTACGCATGAGCTATAACTACCTAGTTCAATACTGTTTAATAGTACCAAAATCCAAACCTCATTTATACATGACCACTGTCATCTAATTATACTTGTCATGAAAGTTGAATCCATGTTTATCAAAATTGAGCCATTCACATTCAGCTATTGTATTTTTCTCTTTTCACATAAGGTGTAATGACAATATCATATGTACAAACAACAGATATCATACAAAATAAAGTCTTAAATGGAATGTTGACGAGAAAACTCTCAGCTCTACAGAAACTTATTTCAAATAGCTGAAAATATCAGGGTTAACTTTAAGATCAGAATATGGAAACATGTAAATGCATTAGGATGCTAATGCACAAATTTAATATGTTTTAGTAGAATACCTCTTTGCTCTATTGAGCCCTGCCTGCAATAATGCCTGGATGGATAAACATGGATCATTAGTATAAAATAGACAAAAGATACTCCATTTAGAAGTATGGTGACCAATTATGAAATTTTTGAGTGCTCGTTTGTGAAAAGTTTTAGTCATGTAAGCTTTCTGGTGAGATACACACCCCTTGGTGCAGGTAATCTTTTTGGTGGTTGTTGGACAATAAGAGCCAGCTGAACAAAATAACTCCTCACTACTTGATACACTGGCCCATCTATCTGCTCCACCACACGAGTGATTTGTCTTACCAGGAGGCAATTGATAAGCATATCTGAAATTTTCTTTACCAACATGCATATCAACCGATCATATAAACGACAAGAATTCTACATAATACAGAAATTAATGTCCAGAAGGAAAAAAGGACTTACGGATCGCATATTCCAGTGGTTTTATTAAGCTTTGAACGTGGACAAAATGAACCTAAAGGACAAGCTATAACAGCGTTGCAAAACAGAAGTTATGAGTTAGATCTTTCAGTTCTTCATTAACACACAAGCGTGCAGTTGTGATGAATTTTACGCCAGAGTTTCTGATGTTTATGAAAGTCCTAAATCCTTTTTTCATGTAGTCAAGTTGAATATGGAGCTTCCAAGGTAAATGTTTTGCAACCTTTAATTATTCCCAGTCACTGATTAGAAGCAAAATCTATGCATAGATTATGCTGGTGTGCACAAGAATGATTTAATGTACTTACGGATCATGCAAGTGAGGCCTCGAGGACAGAAGAAACCTTCACAACAAGGTTGACTATCACGGGTCCGATCAGGGATGTCGTTCGAGTTTTTCAGGTCAACTGTAACATTTGAAGCAACTCCACAAGCCCAACCAGGCTCACAACCAGGGACCCAAGAAGTCAAATTACAGTTTCTGTTTGGTTTTAAGAATTGACCATGGGCTGATTTTGTGTCCATAAAACTAGTGAAATAGAACTTCATTTCCGCTGCGGTACAGATCCTTTTCGTAACATCTGTGAATTAAGTAATGACTGTCATCAATCAGATCATAACGAGCACTGATGCAAAGCAAAGTCTAAATGAAGCAGATATATGCAGAAAAGTGAAAATCTGAATTGTCATCCTTTGTCATTATACATGTCAATACCTTTAGTCTGTCTGACACAATTATTCAAAAAATCCAGATTGCTGGAAAAACTGAATGCTTCATTCATATCAGTGTCCCTGGGGTAGAAGCAACTTTATAAATAAAGGAATTTGAATAATATGACAAAAAAATCCAATTTAAAGGAGTCAACGAAACTCACACATCCTTAATGCAATATCCCAAGCTGTTGGTGATATCCTTGTTGAAAATCTTTGTAAGATTCGAAATTTGGCTGTAGATAAAAGATGTAACCAGTGGTATCGCCGTAGGATTACCAGTATTCGAGTAGTCGTCCCCATCCACACACCAAACCGGCAATGAAGAACCCAGAATAAGAACCAAAAACAACAGCACCAGTGATTGAATACAAGAGGAACCAATCCTCATTCCTCTCATTTTAATATAAAAAATCTTTCCAAATGTCGTACATAAGGAAAATCATCCAAGAACGTCACAAAAACAAATGCTTCAACAATGGTGTTGTTCCAACGCTTGAAGCTAGCTAAAAAGATTCCCAAGAATCTTTATCAGTAATCCAATCAACACTCTTTTACATAATCTGTTTGGCAGAAAACAAGAATCATGGAGGTTGATCAAGGGGCTCGGAGGACGAAAATTCGAGGGATATGATTCTTGAGCCAAAAAGACGAGAACTTTTTTGGTGAAGCTGTTTAGAGGTGAGATGTGAGAATGGTATCCAGTGTTGGGGAGAAGCTCCATTGTTTTTGGATTAAGAATTGGCGGGGAGAGATTGATGGCGCAATGTATGGACCCAAAAAATGTAACTCCTTTTTTACTTGATCCTCTCTTGTAACATAGTACATGCATGTACACAAAATTTACCAAAAAAAGGATAAAGAAACAATAATAAAGGCTCATCTCCAAGCCACATGCTAACAGTATTTACTGGATTATAATAAGCAAGATTCGTATCTGAATCAGACAATGGACGTGGAACATCTGCTGGACATATTAATTCACACCATCCTTGATTGATTCTGGACAGGGGTGCCAAATTAAGCGCATAAATGGTAGTGGAATTATTACAAACAAGTAGGGATCATTTTTTTTTTGGGTTCTCGGGACTTCGATGTGGATATTGGAAATAGGAAAGATTTTTTTGTATAATAGAAAAAGATTATCAATAGAAAATATCATGGTATATATATATAACTCGTCTATATAATTGTAGTGGATAGGGGTTTTTTTTTTTTTTTTTTAAAATTGAAATTTATCATCATCACCTATTATTGATTGAATTGCTATAATGGTCAAATAATTCGGGAAATTTAAGCTTGGTTTGTTACTTAGAATTTAACATTTTATACGCACATATGAAGTAAGGAAAATGGTGATGGGACTAAAAAATATTTTAGTATGAAGATTGAAAGAAATATTTATTTTATTTATACAATTATACTAATTAATCTATCCACACAAAATCTGTAACTAATCGAACCAAAAACAACAAAGAAAATCATCAAACAGAGCTAAAACCATGTGTACAGCGTATTGTAGATAAGGATCCAGATTCCAAGCAAAGCATTTAGTGGATTGACCCGAGTGAGGAGTGTGGACTGATTCAAACAAAGACCGTGACTTTCTTACCTTGTCAGGATCTTCTCTCTCATACAAAGTTCAGTATTAAAAGGCCGCCTTCACACTTGGCCGTCAATTCTGTGTGGTATATAGTCCTCAATCTAGTTTTTATACATGTGAATGTAAACAATATTTCTCCCCTCCCATTATTATTTGGATTCGTGTGTTTTTGACGCTTGTCCATTTAATATTATATGGGTTCAATTGTTTATGCAACAGCAAGACTTTGGTGAGCAAGCTCTTCCGGCTAAAATTTTCCGGTGTTTGTATCATCTCTTCTGCAGCGTTCAAGATTGGATTTTTACTGAGTGATTCGAAAGATCAAGGACAACTATGAGTCCCTGGTATCAGATTGCGGAGGTAAAGTTCTTGAATAATGATTTGTTTTTGTTTTCGGAATTAACTTTATTTAATTTGGATTCTTGATTTCTTGGGTGATTTAGATAGAAAAAGTTAAGTTTGAGCTCAGACTAGGAGCAATGAAAAAGTTTATGTTTCGGAATCAGATTGAGAAGCCTAAACGTGATACTCGTCATTGATACACACTGATATTTATAGAACTAAATCCACTCTGTGTTGACGCTGATCAAGAGTTAATATTGCGTAAGATTGATCTGACATATTATTGTGTCATATGTTAGTATACGCTTTTCAGTAGGATCAAGCTACAACGTGTACTTCCAGAGACGAACGTCTGTCATAGCGGTGAATGGTAGTGGGAATTTTGTTTCATCTTATGAAATTTGGTGGTTGTGGATTGGCTGCTGCTTCTATTCGATTATAAGAAAATATAAGCAAATGTTTTCCTTAACGAGTGAGATAGAGAATCTGTATAAAATTTACTGAAATTGTTTGTTTGTTTAATGTGATAGTGATGCACTGTTATTTTTCGCGGTAAGGAACCGATGCCTTGGTGATGATTTTCCTGTTTCTTTTTTTGCAGATGGATTTGTTTAATCCATTGAAATGTTTCCAAGTTCACAATGAAGAGAAGAAAGGAGGGGAAAAGATCACACCAGCAAATTCAGCATTATCCTCATTTACTGATCAAGAAATGAGGCAATCAGGATCTGAAGTTAATTCACAGAATTTATCAGATACGAGTACTGAGTCAAGAGGACGAAGCCAGTTCCCAAATATGAGTGATAGACCGAGTAATCTCCGAGTTTTTACATTTTCAGAGATAAAACAAGCGACAAAAAGCTTTAGTCGAACCACCAAACTCGGTGAGGGTGGATTTGGATGTGTTTTTAAAGGTGTTATCAAGAGTTCCGAGAATCCATCTGAAAAAGTTCAGGTGGCCGTGAAACAACTTGGTAAACGAGGACTGCAGGTATATTCTCTTCCATGCTTTCTTTGTTTTCAAGATTTCAACTTTTCTTTCCGTACTTTGAGTTGTAAAACCATTGTTATGCCGCGTATCATGAGCTCAAGCTTTTGGGATAAAGTTGGTTTGGCATGGTACATGTGGTGACGAGTTCAAGAACCTGTGCATGTGATCCCTTAATATTTAATCGGGCTCGTCCTGACTGGTTAGTTTTGGGGCATTCCTTGTCGAATAGAATCAACAGTTGCCCCCATGTATGAGTGTCTTAATTCCGTGCAAATGTTCCTACTCTCAGGTACATGTAAATTGTAAGGGGTTTGTTATAACAGAAGACTATCTTTGTGTCATTTCCTATCGATTGATCTAAAGTTGTAACAAGACATATATTATTGTGGTCTTAAGTTCAGAAATCCGCTATGAGTATCTTGCCCAGGCACCTCTAGTTTAGAAGTTGAGCCAACAATTTTAGTGGAACATTTTCTCAAGGATAAACCGAACCTTCTGTTTTGTTGTAGGGACACAAAGAATGGGTGACGGAAGTTAATGTTCTTGGCATTGTTGAACATCCAAAGCTCGTGAAACTCATAGGCTACTGTGCGGAGGATGATGAAAGAGGTATTCAAAGGCTTCTCATTTACGAGTACATGAGAAATGGAAGCGTTGAAGACCATCTGTCACCTAGGTCAGCCACACCACTTCCCTGGGATGTGAGGCTTAAAATAGCTCTAGATGCTGCCCGTGGCTTAGCTTACCTGCACGAGGAAATGGATTTTCAGGTCAACTTTTATGGAGTCTCCCTATCTTTCATTCTCTGTCATTAGACCATATATAGGTCGTTTTTTGTTAGTAAGAAGGTTAGAACTTGGATATATCATATAATTTGTAATATGGGTTTATCATGTAATGACTGATTTTCTTTCTTTCTTTTTTTCATTTTCATGTTCAGATCATCTTCCGAGATTTCAAATCTTCGAATATTCTCCTGGATGAGCAATGGAATGCTAAGCTATCAGACTTTGGATTGGCTCGTTTGGGCCCTTCTGAAGGACTAACTCATGTATCCACTGCGGTAAGCTTGATGACACAATGATGTTGACTACTTTTGGGATAACTATAACAATAATGGGTAGAACATTGGGCAAATCCCCAAAATCTAGAAAAAAAAAATTCATTTGGAAAAGGAGAATTTTTCGCTATGAATAAGTGGAGTCATTACTTTCATGCTTGCTAAAATACTTTTTCAATATCAGGTTGTGGGGACCATGGGATATGCAGCTCCCGAATACATTCAAACTGGTCGACTCACATCAAAGAGTGATGTATGGAGCTATGGTGTCTTCCTTTACGAACTAATAACAGGCAGACGGCCATTGGATAGAAACCGTCCCAGAAGTGAGCAGAAGCTTTTGGAATGGGTAAAACCATATCTATCAGACCCTAAGAAGTTTCAGAAGATAATAGATCCAAGAATTGAAGAGAAACGTATTGTTAAATCGGCCCACAAAATCTCGCGTGTAGCCAACCGCTGCTTGTCCAGAGTTGCAAAAACACGGCCGAAGATGAGTGAAGTTGTGGAAATGGTGAATCAAGTTCTGGAGGCATCAGTAGGTACAGGCAATCCAGAACGCTCTTTGGAGACTAAAGAGTCGTTGCTAAGTTACGAAGACGAACCAGAAGTTAATGGTAAAAGGAGGATCTTGGATCTGAAAATAGGTGATGGCGGATGGCTAGTCCGTGTGTGGTCACAAAAGGTTGTAAAAAGTTGTTGATATAGTGTGACCTGGGATTATTTGGTAAGACTCCAAAGTACTTTAGAAGCAATGTTCGTGTGAAGAAACAAAGGTTGCATGCCGCAAATATGCTTCTTTCTGCTACTAGAGATTCTGGTTCACTCCCATTTCAAATGTACAAGGAAATAAGAGAGAACAGATTGCTTAAGAGGAGATTCTAGCTGTAAAGATGATGAATAATGTTTTGTATTCTTTGAAACAAGATTAATAGCTTGTTAAATATTCATTGAAACAAGATAAATTTTCTTCTTCTTGTTTTTTTTATACTTTCCTGATTATTGTCTGTAGATACTAGATATCAGATGCCTGGATAGCGATCGAAATTATGTACGAGTTTGTATCTGAATTGGGATTCAAGATTTACTAGTTTGTCTCAGAAACAAATTAGTTCAACCCATGGAAACAATTCGTTTGCATTTGTTTTTGATGAACTTGGTCACCTAAATCCAAATTCTTGGATCGAGTGTACCCCAAAACTCATGACTGTGATATGGATTTTGAACATGTTTCGATCAAGTTTGCGTGCCAACCATTCGCACTTATAGCTATCCTATCACCCTCAGAAATCAATTCAAGTTACGTTACTCATAAATATAGCCAACCTCTATAGTTGGAGATATACGTGTTTTAGTTGACTACTTGAACCACATATCTCCAAACACAACTTGCTCTCAAAATAATAATTTAAGGAACAAAATTCACTTGAATTGCATAAAAAGAAAGAAAAGTGAAAAGGTATTACCATATTCAAAGTCATTTCTCAACGTTTCTATAGGCATCATTAAATATGAGAGACGGACAACAAAGTTGACAAATTCTTTTAGTTCTATTGCAAATTATAGGATTTCTATAATAAATATCACAATCAACTATAATGCACTTTATTATTTTAAATTATTATCTTGAAAAATGAAGTTGCGTCTTATTTAATTTACGTGGAAAAAAAAAATAATTAACAAGGGTTCAGTGCGTACACAGTGTAAACCATTCGAAAGACATATATAGTGCTTCACACACGCATAACGTTAGGGACTGAGTTGTAGGGTAATAATATTACGATGTCTATTCTCAAAACTATTTTTATGGTTATTAAAATTAAGTTCTAGATCGATTTATTAAAATTTTAATTAATTACGTCATAGTTAGCACAGAAAATAGAAACCAATTGAGATTAAAATATAACTGAGTAGATTAAAATAATAATAAGAAAGAGAGGGAAAGGCTAATATTAGGAGGGTTGTGGTAGGGTTTTTGGTCAAAGGTATCGAGTTTTAATTGTATCTTCAAGGGAACACCTATTTACATTTTTCAGATTTCCTTTTTTCGCAGGAAAGAAAAAACATATTTCATACATTCACTCTCCTTATTTTTTATTTTAAAAAAATGAATTCAAAGCATTAGTTTAACCGTATGCCTTTATTTTTCCCCTTTTTGAAAACCTCCGAATATTATATAATCAAATTTATATTCAGATTCAGATCATTAATATGAAAGAAGTCAGAGTCCGATATTGATAGGTTGAGATATGAATAGGTATAATTAATTTCACTTGATGAATAGCTAAAGTCAATTCTAAATTTTATTTAGGGTGGGTTTCTTTTCTTTTTCCTTTTTTTTTGGGGTGGGTTGGTGGTTTAACTCAAAATAAACCACAAATGCCACGGATTATAATTATTATCACAATACAAATCATGATTAAAATATTAATAACGTTGCTGGAAGGTTTTTTACCATTTTGTAGACAGATTGCCGAATTGGAGCAAAACCAGACTCAAATTTACATATGAGAGCCAGCCCCGACAAAAGTGTGTCCAAAAAGTCCTTTCTACCAAGATTTTGTATTGAAGCTCATTTATTTTTTTTAAGTTGTAGAAGGATTTGATATAATCATGTCTTGTAGGTTCAAGATTCTTTAGAATTTTAATGTCCAAAATTTCTAGCTTTATTTTGTCTTAAAGCTCATTTATTGTTTTGAAGGGGTAGAAGGATTTCGATATAATTACGTCTTAGGTTCAAGATTCTTTAAAATTTTAATGTGAAATGTTTTATGTCATCAAGCCAACTTATAATTAAAAGTTTTATTAACTCAAACGTAATAAACAAGTTTTATTCTAATATATTTTTCTCTTTTATTAACTTTTGACAAGTTTTATTTATTTCTCGTTGTAAGCTACATTAAATAAAGATCCTGAGTGTATAAATAATTAATTCATGTATATTCTAAATTATGTTCACAGTTAATTGGTTGTCCGAAAAAAGGATAAGGACCACGAGCTCGAGACTAGCATATGTGATGTTGTGTACCTCACATGTTGGTATGACATGGATACTCATATATACTGATAGATGATCCTATAATGAAATCATTGAACTATTCTGCCTTGAACATTCCAGTGATTATTAAGATATGTCATTATCGCTATACCGAATTAGTCATTATGAGCAACACAATATTGAGGCTTTAGGCATCAATATTCCACTTGAATCATTTATCGCCTCTATGAGGACCATCACGTGATTAGATATACAAAATGTATAGAAGCTAGTGAATTTTGGTCAGCGATTCACCGCTCGCCTAAGGACGTGAACATCCCATATAATCTAAAGAGTAAAGTCTACCAAGTATTTAGCTAGAGCAAGCTTTAGTAAAAATAATTTCATTAGTTTCATATGTGATGTTACTATTTAATCTCCGAAATATTTTACTTAGTTACTAATCGTTAACGACCATCGATGGACCAATGATTGTTGATTCGATCTAGATGAGATGAATGAACCATATTGTACACTAATTATAATCGATTGGTTAATTGTAGACACTGTCAGTTATACACGAGAAATCATGATGATGCTTCTAGATGCTCTTACCATGATTCGATGATTCAATAAAAAATGACTTCTAATATTCTTATGATCAGATAGTTGATAAATAGAATGATGCTAATAGGGTAAGTCGGACATAAGTTATCCTGAATCACAGAGTCAGGACTCATCTATATCCCTTAAATATTTAGGGTCAAACAAATAATGATTTCTTATTCTATTGAGAAAATAAAACTCAAATAGTTGAATTTTGAAAAATAAAGTTCCTATAATCAAAAGTCTTGTCTTGTAAAGTCCTAATGCCGGAATCTAAACGATAAACCCTCTATTGCATATAGTCGTAGCGACTAAAATATGTTAAACTTAGATTATATCAAGAGTTGAAATGAAACCTTAAATAAATCAATATTAAAATATTTATTTGTTCTTTAATTCGTGCAGATCCACCGCCGTATAAAGATGAAGAATTCGCTGAATTCCATGCGAAGTCATGATTGTGACTCCTGAAACAATATATTAGAAAAAGTAAACTTTATTTTCAATTTTCTCGTGAAACCCATACTCGAAGTTTATTTTACACGTTGGAGCCACCGACGATCTAACGAGGCCATCGCATACACGACGGCCGGCCGATTAAAATATTAAATTATTCTTTAAGATAACAAAAGTAGTTTTTTTTCGTAATATTTTTTTGAATGAGTTTTTAAATATTATTTTAAACAACAGTTTCATGCTACAGGTCTTAAAATGTACCAGTGTTCATATTTTATTTTTGAAAAACTAACATATATTATTCTTTTAATTAATAACAAACTTTTTTCTGCTTTTCTTAAAACCATGGAGATACATGTACTTTTGATTATTTTATTCTCGGAAAAGACAAATGAATAAAAGTCTCAAATTCATGCTTATTCAAACAATGACACATTTCATAAAATAAATCAAGTCAACATTTGACGAATCGGGATTAGTAGACTACTCACATGTTCCATCCAGATCAAAGTAAAACAAGAACCTTCTATATATAATATATGATAAATATACAATCTATAGTATTATATATTACTATTATTTAAATTTAGTCCCTCATGACTACTTAATTCACATAAAAAAAAACAGCATGCCCTCTTAATTTATTTAAATGTAATTTCTCATGCTATAGAATATGAAGTGAAAGCTTATATACACGTATATAAACACGCGTCCACGTTGATAAAATGGGTACATGTCCTAAATGTGTAAAATAATATTACAACTGTTCAAGGAAAGGCCGCTTAAAAAAACAATGTCGGAATCTTCAACAATACCACTTCCCAACTGTATATAAACCCCCTTTAATTCGTCATTTTCCTTTTCCCCCTTTCCGATTGGTTCCTCTTAACTCTTATCTCGATTATAGCTTCAAGCACGTCATTGGTGTCGAATTGTGATTCCTTGTTTTTGCGTAATGTTTGAAGCTTAGAGGTGATTTCTTCTTCTTCTTCTTCTTGTTTTTTTTTTTCATTTATATTTTAATTTTGTGATCGATTGGTTGTGCATTGAATGATCTACCTGGTAATCTCGATTTGGATTTGCTCTGCTATCAAGCTTTGGATATTTCTAGCTGATGCTTTTGTTTTTTTCTGTATTTAAAGCTCTTGGATGTGACGAGGGCAGCTTCGTTGACTTTTGAAATATCTAAATTCGTGTTTAGATTTTGTGTAATATTTTTTTTTATATTCTTCTTCTTGTTTCTTGTGAAGAACAATTTTTTATCTTCCGGGTTGTCCTTTCTGAGGTTATCATGATTAAAAGAATCGGTTTTGGAGACGTCTAATTTATATCCGGGCTGGATGTCTGATTCTGCATGTTGTTCAGTTTTGCTGATTGATTTCAGCATTTTTACATGGGAGGTTTTTTTTTTTGAGGTTTCGTATTTGTAAGATTATGAACTTGAAGCATAAATATTGATCGGATTTGTGTTCGGATAATTGAGGGACGGAAAATTAATGTGTATGTGTGTTGAATGACGATATGAAATTGAATTTTATCTTTTTATGCCGTTTTTTTTTTTTATTTGTCCACAACTTGGTTGGTTCCACGAGGTTAGAATAAGTTCCATACTTCCATTCGACTCTTTGGAAGTCAAGCTTTATGTTTCGATTTGGAAGCACCCAATTTTTAGTGGATAATCAGCAAATTCCTGTCTCATTTTCTTCAAAGCTGGTGATTTGTCGAGAGCTTACCCATTGAGGTTGATACTATTTCTTGGCTGAATAAATAATTTGTTGTTTAGCTGGCAGGTGTTTCATAGAGCACACTCACCGGCCGTAGATATTGACTTTGTTGATAAATAGAGAACTGTTGTCGACGAGCTCTTAACAAAATAGGGGATAATTATGTATGAGCCCGAATCAGATGCCACTCCTTGGAATTTTTTCAATGTGGATCAAATATTCAGTAATAATTACTATGGAGATAGCACTCGGCATGACTTAAAAATCTGTGAAGAACAGTATATCAGAGACAGTCACTGCGATACAGAGTATGTCAGTATGGACAATGATGAGAATATTGCGCGTGCTCTTTTCCAAGAAGAGTTGTCCCGGTTATCAATTTCAGAATCTCCAGAACTATCACATTCTGGTGAAGAGTACTCACAAAACTCCAGTGTTGTCCCAAACTGGCATGACTCCTCAGATAATTATTTTCTTGGTATGCTATTGCTCCTTTAGTTTCCTATTTTTCTCCCTGTTTTAGAGACCTGGTGTTATAATTGTAAATGCCTTACAAAACCTGCAAAAGTTGTAGGCCATGAGAGTGGTCCGTGCGAGAATGTTGATACGGGCAGCATATGTTCCAGTCCTGGTGATAGATCTTGTGATGGTGATGATTCTTTCTATAATTTGGAAATAGCAGATGAATTTGATATTGATGGAGAAGTTGAAAAGAGGTTGTACCAGATGCTTCCCGTTCCTGTAAGCAAAATTCCCCCTAGTCCTCTGTCATGTGAGAATCATCACCGCGTATCATTTTGTGTTAACAGATCAAGAAAAAGAGCTGTGTTTTTTCCTAAATTGTCAATCATTTTCAGGTCTTTGATTCTGTCTAGAGAGCATAAACTTTGAGCCGTAAAACTCCTATTCTTGTATGCTTACACAATATCATTGAGGTTGATGCTATTTCTTGGCTGAATAAATCATTTGTTGTTTAGCTGGCAGGTGTTTCATAGAGCACACTCACCGGCCGTAGATGTTGACTTTGTTGATAAATAGAGAACTGTTGTCGACGAGCTCTTAACAAAATAGGGGATAATTATGTATGAGCCGGAATCTGATGCCACTCCTTGGAATTTTTTCAATGTGGACCAAATATTCAGTAATAATTACTATGGTGATAGCACTCGGCATGACTTAAATATCTGTCACGAACAGTATATCAGAGACAGTCACTGCGATACGGAGTATGTCAGTATGGACAATGATGAGATTATTGCGCGTGCTCTTTTCCAAGAAGAATTGTCGCGGTTATCAATTTCAGAATCTCCCGAACTATCACATTCTGGTGAAGAGTACTCACGAAACTCTAGTGTTGTCCCAAACTGGCATGACTCCTCAGATCATTATTTTCTTGGTATGCTATTGCTCCTTTCGATTCCTATTTTTCTCCCTATTTTAAGACCTGATGTTATAATTGTAAATGCCTAACAAAACCTGCAAAAGTTGTAGGCCATGAGAGTGGTCCGTGCGGGAATGTTGATGCGGGCAGTGTATGTTCCAGTCCTGGTGATAGATCTTGTGATGGTGATGATTCTTCCTATAATTTGGAAATAGCAGATGAATTTGATATTGATGGAGAAGTTGAAAAGAGGTTGTACCAGATGCTTCCCGTTCCTGTAAGTATAATTCCCCCTAGTCCTCTCTCATTTGAGAATCATCACCGTGTATCATTTTGTGTTAACAGATCAAGGTCCAGAGCTGTTTTTCCTAAATTGTCAATCATTTTCAGGTCTTTGATTCTATCTAGAGAGCATAAAACTTTGAGCTGTAAAACTCCTATTCTTGTATGCTTACACAAGATTCTAATCCTTAGAAAATGTTACAACTAAAGGAAATAAATCTATGATAATGTCATGCAGCATATTCCTAGAATTAATGGAGAAATACCTTCAGTTGATGAAGCGACTTCTGATTATCAAAGGCTACTAGACAGGTACATCAGATCCCTACTGTTGTTTTCTCATGTTTAGCTGCTGGTTGTGTTTTATTTTTCTCCAAGTCCATTGTCAATAATTTCCTCTATTTAATCAGTAAGCACGATTGAGATGTGACTTGAAGGTTGTGTATGTTTCAGGTTAAAGTTATATGACTTGATTGAGCACAAGGTTCAAGGAGATGGTAACTGTCAGGTTAGTTAATCTGTCTCCGACTCTTTTAACAGTGAAATTTTACTTATTGTTATCGTAGTTATTACATTTTTTTTGATTGGTTTGTATTTCCTTTATGTTGTAATCTTCCTTTTTTGTGATCACAAAATTATGATGCTTGTTTTAACATACTTACCTTCTACTTTTACATATTCAAAATTTCAATGACCTTGTTGCATATTTATTTGCACTTTAAATTAACTTTGCTTCAGTTTTCTTCTGTTTGCTCTAGTTTCGTGCTCTATCAGATCAATTTTATCGGACTCCTGAACACCACAAATTCGTGAGACAGCAAGTTGTATGCCAGGTTATTGTTGCTCTCTTTTCCCAGTTTTTGTCTTTGGGATTCTTCGAATCAATTTTTTACTTTTTTTCTTTATCTAAAACCGATCTTGCTATGCGTTGATTTGGTATTGTCAGCTTAAAACTCATCCAGAAATGTACGAGGGATATGTTCCAATGGATTATCCTGAGTACCTGAAGAGAATATCTAAGTATGATTGAAAACTTTGCCTTCAAGTATTAAGTACTTCTGAATGCTTTTCTTATGCGAACACTCGTAACGCTTACACTGATTAATTATCAAATCAGGAGTGGAGAATGGGGTGATCATGTTACGCTGCAGGCAACTGCGGATTCGGTATTATTCCATACACGTTTGTTATATTTGAAATATTCAACATATATGGAATTTCTATTTCAAAAAAAATGTTTCCTGGAACTGACCTGTGGCATTATTCCTATTGACAGTATGGTGTCAGAATTATAGTAGTTACTTCATTCAAGGACACATGCTACATCGAGATTCTTCCCCAAAACCAAAAGTCAAAACGAGGTTATTCCTAAATGGTTATATAAATTGTAATCTTGCTGTTACATGATCATGAGTCCCTCGTATCAGTATATAAAAACTTCGGACCTCTCAACCCTCTTAATCAGCAATATATACAATTTGTGTGACGTTGATTTCTATCTTGTCCTCTAAAAATGTCCCCGAGGAGTTCTTTATTTTGTTTATTTTTCAAGTTTTGTTAATATTCTTCAATGTCATGTGCCCTTCATTGAACAATTTTGGTCATGTCTCGTGCAGTCGTATATCTGAGCTTCTGGGCTGAGGTGCACTATAATTCAATCTACCCTCAAGGAGGTAAATTCTCTTTTTTATCCTGAGTTGATGATTAGAATGCTTCAAACTAGAACTGGGAAATAAAATTGGCGTGCTTTACTCAGTAAATCCGGAACGTCGTTTGCCTGTAATATGTCAACAACATTAGTAATCTGAAGCAGATAGGGAACTGTCTGTTTGTCCCATATATTTGATCCACTCTGGCTCATATTATTAAATTAAAACCGTAGATAGTGGCTAAAATTACTTGCTTTTCATGTCTATATACAAAAATATACTAACTGTTGAAAAATAATCATCATCGATCAGATCTGCCACCAGGTGAATTTAAGAGGAAGAAGAAGTGGTGGAACTTCCGAAATCAGCACTAGACAATACATATTAATCTTGTGAGTCGTACACACCCGATTCTTTATAGCGCCGCAGCCTGTATAGAAATCACATTTGAAGGTCATTTTTTTTGTTAGAAATGACTTTCTTAAAACGGCTTTGGTTTTGATTCTTGGTTTGTTAAAGTTGCTCCCCACTCCTCAAAACTGTACAATTTTTAGTTTCTTGGTATTTTCTTGATTGCATGTTTTGTTCCTTGCGTTTTAAAATCAACTCGGTAAAATTCGAAACTCAAAACAAGGTAGGAAGATCAAACATGAATGCAAGAACAAATACGTCTACCATTGGAAGTCAATAGTAGTATTTAAGATTCTAATCCTTAGAAAATGTTACAACTAAAGGAAATAAATCTATGATGATGTCATGCAGCATATTCCTAGAATTAATGGAGAAATACCTTCAGTTGATGAAGCGACTTCTGATTATCAAAGGCTACTAGACAGGTACATCAGATCCCTACTGTTGTTTTCTCATGTTTAGCTGCTGGTTGTGTTTTATTTTTCTCCAAGTCCATTGTCAATAATTTCCTCTATTTAATCAGTAAGCACGATTGAGATGTGACTTGAAGGTTGTGTATGTTTCAGGTTAAAGTTATATGACTTGATTGAGCACAAGGTTCAAGGAGATGGTAACTGTCAGGTTAGTTAATCTGTCTCCGACTCTTTTAACAGTGAAATTTTACTTATTGTTATCGTAGTTATTACATTTTTTTTGATTGGTTTGTATTTCCTTTATGTTGTAATCTTCCTTTTTTGTGATCACAAAATTATGATGATTGTTTTAACATACTTACCTTCTACTTTTACATATTCAAAATTTCAATGACCTTGTTGCATATTTATTTGCACTTTAAATTAACTTTGCTTCAGTTTTCTTCTGTTTGCTCTAGTTTCGTGCTCTATCAGATCAATTTTATCGGACTCCTGAACACCACAAATTCGTGAGACAGCAAGTTGTGTGCCAGGTTATTGTTGCTTTCTTTCCCCAGTTTTTTGTCTTTGGTATTCTTCGAATCAATTTTTTACTTTTTTTCTTTATCTAAAACCGATCTTGCTATGCGTTGATTTGGTATTGTCAGCTTAAAACTCATCCAGAGATGTACGAGGGATATGTTCCAATGGATTATCCTGAGTACCTGAAGAGAATATCCAAGTATGATTGAAAACTTTGCCTTCAAGTATTAAGTACTTCTGAATGCTTTTCTTATGCGAACACTCGTAACGCTTACACTGCTTAATTATCAAATCAGGAGTGGAGAATGGGGTGATCATGTTACGCTGCAGGCAACTGCGGATTCGGTATTATTCCATACACGTTTGTTATATTTGAAATATTCAACATATATGGAATTTCTATTTCAAAAAAAATGTTTCCTGGAACTGACCTGTGGCATTATTCCTATTGACAGTATGGTGTCAGAATTATTGTAGTTACTTCATTCAAGGACACATGCTACATCGAGATTCTTCCCCAAAACCAAAAGTCAAAACGAGGTTATTCCTAAATGGTTATATAAATTGTAATCTTGCTGATTACATGATCATGACTCCCTCATCCCAGTATATAAAAACTTCGGACCTCTCAACCCTCTTAATCAGCAATATATACAATTTGTGTGACGTTGATTTCTATCTTGTCCTCTATTTTTCAAGTTTTGTTAATATTCTTCAATGTCATGTGCCCTTCATTGAACAATTTTGGTCATGTCTCGTGCAGTCGTATATCTGAGCTTCTGGGCTGAGGTGCACTATAATTCAATCTACCCTCAAGGAGGTAAATTCTCTTTTTTATCCTGAGTTGATGATTAGAATGCTTCAAACTAGAACTGGGAAATAAAATTGGCGTGCTTTACTCAGTAAATCCGGAACGTCGTTTGCCTGTAATATGTCAACAACATTAGTAATCTGAAGCAGATAGGGAACTGTCTGTTTGTCCCATATATTTGATCCACTCTGGCTCATATTATTAAATTAAAACCGTAGATAGTGGCTAAAATTACTTGCTTTTCATGTCTATATACAAAAATATACTAACTGTTGAAAAATAATCATCATCGATCAGATCTGCCACCAGGTGAATTTAAGAGGAAGAAGAAGTGGTGGAACTTCCGAAATCAGCACTAGACAATACATATTAATCTTGTGAGTCGTACACACCCGATTCTTTATAGCGCCGCAGCCTGTATAGATTTCACATTTGAAGGTCATTTTTTTTGTTAGAAATGACTTTCTTAAAACGGTTTTGGTTTTGATTCTTGGCTTGTTAAAGTTGCTCCCCACTCCTCAAAACTGTACAATTTTTAGTTTTTGGTATTTTCTTGATTGCATGTTTTGTTCCTTGCGTTTTAAAATCAAACTAAAATTCAAACTCAAAACAAGGTAGGAAGATAAAACATGAATACATGAATAAATACGTCTACCATTGGAAGTCAATAGTAGGATTAAGGGGTTTTTAAGATGTATTTGTAGAAAAAAAATATCTATCACTAATAAAAATAGGATTGGTCCGTCCTATTACAGAACTGTTGGCCATTTTCAATTCCGGAAAATTAACTTCGTTGTTGCCAAGATATCATATTTTTGCAACCTCAGCAGTTCCACTACGACAGAAAAGAATTAAATTTACAAGTGTAGTCAGCCTCTAATAGAGCACAATATTAATAAAATCAACTCAGTAAGGTATATCGGTCAGAATTTCTTTTATGAATTTCGTTTATTATTTCCTGAGTCGTAAACCTGTAATATTGTAAGTTTATAACCATTAATGTGTCGTTCAGAAACCTCGAAACTAAGATGAGTTTTGAACCGGAAACCAGCATAGTTCATGAATCGAGTGATAACACAAGCCCTGCACCAAAGTGACCGGATGAGCAGAAATAACATAAGCAGAAAACGACTGTAAATGTAGGCGAATAAGCACGTTCTAAAATCCATCGAAATCGCCACTGTCCCAACTCAGACCCGAATTTTGATCCAACCCAATATTGTTGTGCCATCCTTAAAGATTATGAGAGTCCGGTGTTGAAGGACAGTAAATCATCTCATAAGAGAATGGCTGATTCATAAATACCTGATCTTTTACGAGTACATGAATTCAGATGCAGTTTCAGGAGATAATATGCTCTGCCAATTGGCTGGCCATAGTTTACACGAGAGATTTGCTGACGACAGCAAGAATGTTTGCCGCCATTCTTAGTTTCACAGTTAAGCATCATGGAGGCTGCCGACAAGGGAAGCATACACGGTATCATCTGGTGTTAAACCTCTCTCTTTCATTTCATCAAACAACGCAAAAGCTTCATCGGATCTTCCCTCTTTGGAGAACCCTGATATCAATGCCGTATAAGTTACCACACTCGGAATCAAGTTCTTCACTGGTAAAGCTTTGAACAATTTCATAGCCTCATCGACATTACCAAATATACATTCCCCGTGCACAAAAGATGTATATGTATAAACATCTGGCTTCAGCCCCTTACCTACCATCTCCTTTTTAAGCATATATGCGTCTCTAAGCCTACCTTTCTTGCAATATCCCATCAATCAAAGCATTGTACGTCACTTCATTCGGTTTCTCCCCCATTTTTTCCATCTCAAGCAACACATTCTTAGCTTCTTGCAATTTGCCTTGTTTGCTATATATATCAACCAGAGTAGTGTAAGCAACAGTATTTAGCGTGATACCTTTATCCACCATAGACAATAGCACTCTTTTAGCTTCTTCAAGCTGGTACAATTTGCACAGGCCATTAGCAATCATGGTATATACGTACACATCAGCTTGAAGGCCTTTCCTCTCCATAACACTTTGCAGCCTCCAAGCCTCATCAATCATCCCTTGCCTACAATAACCATCCATCAATGTATTGAAAGTGATCCGATTCATGTCTACTCCTTTCCTTTGCATATCTGTGAGTAACATTTCAGCTGCCTCCATTCTCCCCGTCTTACACAAACCATGCATCAAAGATCCATACGTGTGGGAATTCGGCACAATGCCCTTCTCCACCATCTCATCAAACAATTTAAATGCCCTTTTCAAGTCACCCAAATTTCCATATAAACTCATCATCAAGCCATACACATGGCCATCGGCAGGCATATCCTTCTTAGTCATTTCATCAAACAGGTTCTGTGCACCTTCAACCATGCCAGATCTCAAACACTGTTGGATCAAAAGTGTATATGTAGCAACATTGAAATCCACCCCAAATTTCTTCATAGCATCTAAGATTTCTTCAACACCCCTTGAATCCGATTTCTTTACGTAAGCATCGATCAAAGTGTTAAAAGCATATGCATTTGGTTTAACACCCCTGTTGATCAACTCATCCATAAAATTTCTTGCTTTATGAATTTCATTTCTTTTACACAACCCATCAATCACAATAGTCATTGAATAAACTGTGATCTCCACATTACACTTCAGCATCCTCTGAAAAAAATCATACAGTAGCTCGAATTGATTGCTTCTCTTGAAAGCAACCAAACAAACCATGCAAGAACGTTCTTCAATCTGGAACCCATTATTTACCATGTACTCAAAAACCTCAAAGCACTCGTGAACCATTCTGTTATCAGTGTAAACCCGGAATAACATATCGAAAAACTTAGCTTTAATTTCGGTGTTCTCGCAATTCGCACTCACTAACAAAGCAATGTCCGAAAGTGGACATCTGAGAATATCGGCAACAGCCGCATTCAATATATTCCTGGCCTCCGCAAATTTCCTTACTCCAAACAATCTCAAGACTAGGGTTATACGAGCTTCAAGACTCTGTTTCTGAGGATTTTCAGACAGTCTTTTGCCCTCAAATTTGAAAAAACGCAGGCAAGAAGCAGGTACTTGCGGGTTTGATGAAACCAGGTTGGTTCCGCAAGAATCGAGTGTTGATATTAGAGATGCTGAAAGATGGAGGGATTTAGAGGCTTTGGCAATTGAACTGGCGGCTGCTTGATTCGTTTTTGGACAAAAGTTGGGTCTGAAAACTTGCTTCGCAGCCAGGTTAAATTTCAGCTGAGACATGAGAACCAACTCCTCGGAATGAATCGAGTTAATTCCAATTTATCATTAATAATCATGACTCTCTTCAACCTCGTCAGCTAAATTTAATAAATGGGACATGTCGAATGTTGGATGCAGTTTCTAATTTGTCATTTACGGAAGATTTTACAACATTACAGTTCATGTATATATATATATATTAAAATTAAACAATCTAATCTTTGAAATCCATCAAGCTAGATATATCTTATGTACTATATTAGGATAAAACGCTTACCACCAAACACAAAACTATAGCTTTTATGCTAATGATAAGTGCTTGTTCCTAACAATTGTTATCCGAGCAAAATCAATTCGAGTCTCCCAAAAAACATTTTCTATACTTCATGGGGATTGCTGAGTTAAGCGTACATAGATGAGAGCAGTACTTGGATGGATGCCTTCCTGGGGAGTTCTCGTACGTCAAGCTGCTGACGTTGCGTCATTTGATCTGGTTGGCCATGTTGACTATAAAGTATGATGTCAAATCCTAACGGGTAATACTATCCCTACTGGAGATGACACCGATGGTACGAAAATGATAAGACTGATCTCTAAATGAATTGAGACAGCACCAGCAGTTAGACACGCACCTCCCCGGACACCAGAGTCATAACAGCTCAACCCTAATGCACACAATAGGTGCATTCTACGATGTCACATTATAAGGAAATATAATTAAGAGAATGACGGTTTCAGCTTTCTTTATATGTTTTGGTTCATCTAAATATCACGGAACACGTACATGTTCCAAAATGAGATGGTTTCTTGTTTGATGATATAGAATAGTAGCACAGAGGTTGACTGAAAATGAAAGATCATATTCCATCCAACAAATATAAGGAGCATGTGGAAGAAAAACTTAAAATGTAAACAAAACTATTTGAATAGTCACAACAAAGATGCAGTATCTTCTGCTATAGTGCTGGATTGCACCCATAGTAACACAGCTGGATTCAGCATAATATGTAATACGTAGTACTCTAGAAGAAGCTAACAGTAGCAGAGCTTCATTTATAGATAGCCACGCCTTAACTATACAGGTCATCTTCATCTACAGCAGCACTGCTGGGTGCTGCAAAAGGGTCGGTCGCAGCAGTACCGGCACTGTTCTCAGCAAACCTGAACTCTGTCCCAAATCCTCTAGATTGCTGCAGTGTCTGAGCAAATGCCTGATACTTCCGAATATCTGCATCACTGACGCTCCTACGTGCAAACTTCATCGATTCCTCGAAATGGGCAGCCTTGATCTCGGATACCTCGTCTTCACCATCCTCCTCCATGGCCTCTGGATTCTCGCTTCGTCTCCTCTCCTTTTCAATGTCCTTCAGATGATGGAAACGCATTTGAAAATGCAGTCTACAAATCACGTGCTGAATGCAAAAACGCAATGCAGAAATACTTACCTTCTCAATGTTCTCCCTGATGGCGTATTTGCAGGCACGCTGGCATATTTCAGTAATGTCAGCACCGCTGAAGCCTTGAGTGTACTGAGCTAGGGCTCTCAGATCGACATCTTTTGATACTGGGGATTTTCGTAGGCAAGACTTGAAGATTTGATAGCGGGATTCACTATCAGGTAAGGGAATGTAAATCAATTGATCGAGGCGACCAGGGCGAAGGAGTGCAGGGTCAATTATATCAGGCCTGTTGGTTGCACCAATGATGAAAACTGTTTTCTTGGCATTCATGCCATCCATTTCGGTCAAAAGTTGGTTTAATACTCTATCAGCAGCACCGCCGGCGTCTCCCACACTACTTCCTCTCTGCAAGAAAAAAGGGGTGACATCTTAGAAAATAAAACCAAGCATAGCTACTACATATTCAGATACGAGCCACGGTATGCACCTGGGTTGCAATTGAGTCCAACTCATCAAAAAAGAGAACACAAGGAGCAGATTGGCGAGCCTTATCAAAAATCTCTCTAACATTGGCTTCACTTTCTCCAAACCACATGGTGAGCAATTCGGGACCCTTGACACTTATAAAGTTTGCTTGACATTCATTGGCAATGGCCTTAGCCAGCAGAGTCTTCCCACAACCGGGAGGGCCATAGAAAAGAACACCCTTTGAAGGTGACATTCCAAACTTCTCGAACTTCTCAGGATGCTCCACCGGATATTGAACAGTCTACACGATACATGATGTCAAAGATAAGTTGAAGAGACCATTCAAACTTTCAATGCACAAAAGCACAAAAGCACAAAAGGAGTTATATTCCACAATGTGAAGAATAGGTACCTCTTGGAGCTCACGCTTGACATTTTCAAGGCCTCCGATATCCTCCCAGGAAACATTGGGAACTTCAACAACCTATAACATCCACGATACATATTATTAGATCTAGCATTCAAACTAAATTAAGATCAAACAGCAACAAAAACTTATAATAACAAACTCACAGTTTCACGTAGTGCAGAAGGATTGCTTGTTCCAAGAGCAGTCTGAAAATGTTCGTTGGTGACAGCCATGGAGTTCAGAATCTCTGCATCAATGGAGTCGTCTTCCAAGTCAATCACATCCATCTTCTCCCTGATGCATTGGAGGGCGGCTTCAGTGCACAGAGCAGCTAAATCAGCACCAACATAGCCATGTGTGTCCTTGCCAATTCTTTCCAAATCAACCTGCAAAGGCAGATAGTCATGGTGTAAGCTAATGATTGTATGGTTCAATAAAAAGTTCAAGAAATTGGAACTTACATCATCAGCAAGCTTCATATTCTTAGTGTGGATTCGGAGAACTTCCAGACGACCAACTTCATCCGGAACACCAATGTCTATTTCTCTATCAAATCTCCCAAACCTTCTCAAGGCAGGGTCGATGCTATTGGGACGGTTTGTAGCACCCATGACAATAACATGGGCACGTGACTTGAGTCCATCCATCAATGTCAAGAGTTGGGAAACAATTCTTCTCTCCACCTCCCCATGGGTTTTCTCTCTTTTCGGAGCAATTGAATCGAGTTCATCAATGAATATTATTGAAGGTGCATTTTTCTCAGCTTCTTCAAATGCCTTTCTGAGATTGCTTTCACTTTCTCCAGCCAACTTAGACATAATCTCTGGTCCATTAATACTGAAGAAGAATGCACCAGTTTCATTGGCCACTGCTCGGGCTATTAAAGTCTTTCCAGATCCTGGGGGTCCATAAAGCAGTATTCCTTTTGGAGGCTTGACACCAATGGACTTGAAAAGCTGTGGGTGCCTCAGTGGCAGTTCTACCAATTCCCGAATCTGAGCCATCTGCTTACGGACACCACCTACATCATCATAGCCCACATCATCCAACCTATCCTCATCTTCCCTTCTTATAGGTTCCCCCTCACAAAAGATCTCAGTATCAGGGGCAACAACACAATACTCAGGTGGATCCGTCTCAATAACTTTGAACTCCACACTTCGCATGCCTCCCCTTACAAGAAATAGGTCGCCCTTCCTCACAGGCCGGTATGCCTCGAGGAAATAAGCTGAACAGCAAGAGAGGAAAAGATTTAAATGAAGAAGTAGGATAAGGGGACATTGAGTCAGGTCAAATTCAACTGTACCATCTTCATATTACTGAATTAAAGAATACTGCTTCCGCAGAACTTATATTTCTTGAAAATCTTATAAGTGGAAGGTTTTACTTATGATCACAATAGAAATCCACTACATTAGATAAACATAAAAGTCCCATAATTGTCAACCACAGATTTCAGTGGTGTCAATGAATGGCTTCAGCGGGTGGACTACTTTACATAGTCAAATTGCATAAAACTATCCAACACAGGTTTACTTCTTGCTTGAAGTATGAAGCAAGAAATGGAACATGTCATTAATTCAAACAATGATTAAGATTGATTGATTGAATTGAAGAATGAGCATCAAGAGAACATTTGATGACAATGAGGCAGTTTAACAATATACATGGGTACTAAACATTTGCATGTGTAAAGAACTTACGTTTTAAGTAAGCATCAAAAAGATTTCCAGTGACGCCTTCAATAGTGTCATCAACAGGAAGAATGTGAACACGCTTCCCATACTTCACATCAGCACATTGATGCACAGAGACCACATCTCCAAGTCTAACCTTGAGATTGCTTCTGACAACCTTGTTCATCCGGATCTTTGGTTCATCACATGTATCATCGGCAAGGGCAATACAGACAGTATCCTTTCTTTTCTTCCCCTATGATCAGATATATACAAAATCACATAAGAAAACCGCAAAACTGAAATAAGTAAGCAACATATATATGTGATTCTGCAATCTACTGGACAATCAGTGCTTTAACAGTACTCCAAATAATTATAGTTATCGATGGAGAATCAAGTGCCAAAATCACAATACTTAAATCTAACATTCTCACTCGCAAATGCACCACAAGGTTTCAATATTAGTAATCACGAGACAGAGAAAGCTACAAAAGGCACTATAGAATCTATGTAAACTCAACAAAAACTTCACAGTTAGAAATAATAGCATCCAATTACATCTTCCCGAACATGAATGCATCCATCACGAGTCTACCACTTAGCATGTAAGGTATAGATAAGGAGAAGGAACTTTTTTCACATGAAAATCTAAGCAAAACACTCGCGCAGTTGTACTAATCACCTTTTAGCCTTAGGAACTTGACCTGTATGACTGTCGAAGAATCTACAGCCATGACTAAAGAATCTAAATTCATGATACATACACAAGTTCTTAAATACTTGTAAAAGATTAGCACTATAATACATCAGAAAAGAAATTAAAAAGAGAAAGGAAGAAAAAAGCAGAAAGAGATCAAAATATTGAAAAGATTGAATTCTAATGTGTCCCATTCCCCACTCGATTTTCTGGATTCCCCCTGCCTTCAACCACGAATCTCAAACATCCTCCACTCCTCCAACAGAAATTTAAAGAAAAAGGAAGTTACTAGCAAAATCGATTACAATAAACGGTAAAAAACATAGAGAAATAAAACCTTGATCAAGATTGTGTCTCCGCGGAAAAGCTGGAGTTTTTCCATCGTTTCAGGGTGAAGGGACACAACGGAATTGTCATCGTTGACAGCTTCATCCACGACCAACCGATTGGCAGCCTTTTTCTTCTCCAGGATTGCAGTACTAAAATCTCTCTTTGCACCCTTTCTGCACATCACATAACAAAACACCCCCAAAAAATAACAATCAGAAGAAAACATCAAACCACAACAACAAGAAGAACACGATGTGAAGGTCGATATATACAGGCACAGCTATCTAAAAACCAAGCAAGCGAACAAATCTAAGAATGTTATTAGAAACTTACGAGTCGGAGGATTCAGCCTGGCTACTCATGCTGATGAATGAACTGAGAATCAGATTAAAGAACAGATTCTTTGAACTACTTCGTCGATCGAAATCTGGAATGATTGGGGACTATATATCGTGAAGAGGGCGCCGTTTCTTGTTTGGAAAGAAAAGGTTGATAATCTTATACTCTTTCTTGGACTGATGCTTGCCTTGCTAAGATGGAAGATTAACCGTTCAACTTTTCGATATTTTGGGATTAAAATAATAAAACTTCGCACTTATCATATTACTTTCCATAATTTTTAGATATCACTTAATTTGTGATTATATGTCAATTGCTCTGTGCAATATAAATATTTTTTAAAATTTAAAAGAAATTTAAATAAATACTAAACGATAATATAACTAAAAATAATAACTTGTTTCATCTTAGTAAATATAGGTTTGAAAGATTTGCAGAAGTTAAGTAAAAAATGGTTTGAGTTAATTGTTACATTGGATTCTCTTCCAGTTAAATAGTATAAAATAGACCGTACATGGATATAATATACGTTATATTTAAGTTTCAATATAATATATACGTATGTTATGCAATTTAGTTCACAAATTTTTACTTGATATTTTCATGTGATTTTAAAAAAAAACAATCATAATAATGTCTGCGCATCTAATTTATTAGTTTTTATGAAAAAAAATATCAACATTTGGATTTATGTATTAAATATAACATTGTTTTTGAGGTAATATTAGATATGTATTGATTTGCTTGGTACACGAAATACACCCCGTGTCGTGTATTCGAGAATGATCTACATCCTTCTGAATTGGTCGGCATAGAGAACGTTGGGCCCTCTTGGACAGAGAAATCATTGGGCTGGCTAAGGCGGCCTATCCGCATTCCAGCTCTCTCGAAGTTAATAAAAGGCCCACTCCTAGTCTGATCAAGTGGTTATATTTTAGTTTAAAAAGCTAAAAAATGTACAAAACCGATTTACCGAGTCCCGCATACCCTTTATATTTATATTTTTTCTTAGAATGATGGACCCACTCCGCATATATTAATATGTGGTGTGCTTTTTAAGTTATCATGAGTAACTAAATTTAATTGGTCGCGAGTAAGTTGAAATTGAAGACATCAAGTGAGCCAATTACCGAAAAGAAAGACATTTTGGTTATATATAATATATGTAGAAAAACAAGACCTTAGTAATAATAATTGCTGAGGAGTAAATTGAGAGAATACAAAAGTGGCACAATGACTCGACCAATTAGATAGAAAGATACTGTGATTGCTAGTCATCAAGATACCAAAATTATGATATATAAAATAACTGAACTTCTACGTAACGTGGTGCATGGTTTAATCCTAATCCTCCATTTATTCAACTACAAATACATTTCTCAGACAAATACATTCTTCATTTAAACATACGAGGAAAGCCAGCTAGCTAGATACAAGAATTTTAGCCCTCATATCCTCCATAAACTGCTCAAGATACATGCACGAAGAGCCGCCATCACCCAAAGAATTCCGCAGTAGAGTACTCACTTTCTTGCTCACCTCCCCGAATTGCCCACACATCAACATCTTTATTTTCCCAGCAACTTCATGTCTCGCGACAGCTTCACCGTCACAGAGATTGATCCCGATCTTCCAATCATCCACCACCAACTTCCGATTCGTCGGTTGATCATAGAGAAACGGATAGCATATCATCGGCACACCGTGCCACATACTCTCCAGCACTGAATTCCACCCGCAATGGGTCAAAAACGCTCCGATCCCGGGGTGAGACAGCACGGCTTCTTGATCGCACCACGGCACGATCAATCCCTTCTCCTTAACCGTTTGCTCGAACCCACTAGGGAGTACGTCCGCAGCATCAGAATCTGTGACCATGTTTTTACGAACAACCCATATGAAGTTTATGTCTGCAAGAAGAAGACCGTGTGCTATTTCTTCGATCACCTGCTTAGTTGTTTGAACTAAGCTGCCGAATGAGACGTAGAGGACTGAGGCGGGAGGTTTGGATTGGAGCCATTCAGTGCATTCTGTCTGTTGTACTAGGGCTTTGGAGATCTTGATGTCTCTGGCGGAGAAATTTACGGGGCCGATTGCGTAAGTTGGGAGGATTTGGTTGAGGGCTTGCACAGTTTTGGGTTCTAGTTCTTGTACTGTGTTCAACAGGATGAAATCCGCATTTCCAATCTGCTCATACGCTTGGAAAACGAACCTGTGCACCACTGTTATCTCCTTTTCTTGGAGGAATGACATCAAATCCTTTGTTCCAATCGGGTCCACTCCCGGGACGTAGGTTATGGCGTCTTCCTTCTTCTCTGAAAGGAAATCGCGTTCAAATCAATTTTTCTAACACCAATCAAACACATACTAGCACACTAACTGTTTCGTTAATAAAAGAAAAAAAAAACACGACAGTAGGAAAGAAACAGTACCCTCTGGCGGCGGATAATGTCCATTTTTTCTTAGAAGTTCCAAGTGATACTCCAGAGCAAACACTAAAGCTGGCTCTGTCCAGAACGAAACGTCAACCATATTGTACTTCTTTGCAATCTTGGCATGCCATGAGTTAAAAGTGTCCGTGATCAACAACAGTCTGTACGCCAGCAAATCGCATGATTTTACTAAATTTCCTACCAATTCATCCACATGAAATATGAACTGTTCGAGCAAGTATTCCCAAAACTCGAAAACGTTTCTGTCTCTATCATAATCCAGAGGAAAACCATCGCTGACTGTCGCGTATCGAATGTCTAGGCCCGATTGACGAGCCTCCGAGAACATATCGGTATGATGATCATTGGCGTCGGAGTGAGTTTTTGATAACAAGTGATGAACGAAGTGTGTGTTAACAAATGTGATTGTGAAGCCTCTTGAAGCAAGATTAATAGCTAGATCAACGAGTGGATTGATATGGCCCTGGAAAGGAAGCGGAATCACGATTGCATGAGGCCTGATTAATTCAGGTTTTTCGGCCATATTTTTTCTTTTTCTGTGGGATTAACGGCTGCTTCTTTTTTGTTGATTAAACCCTACGATGATTTTGATTGCTATATAGTTTTATTTAAGAATGAAAGGATTGAACGAATATTATTGGAAATCTCTTTTCGGGCTCTTACGTTAACGTAGCTTTCGCTAACCGGCCGCTGCCGGCTTGGCCTCCTCCATCGGGTGATTTCCATACATTACATTTCACTGTAAGACAGAAACAAATGATTTTCCCTTCTGAGCCAATTTGATTTTTTTATTCTTGTCTTCGGGCATATGAATTCATTTGTACATTACTTTTTTCCTAGAAGAAATAGTTTATACTATCTTATAATTTTTTTACTTGTAGATAATTTTTTAGTAATATATTAATGAAGCCTGTGATCATAGATGGCACACTTAATCAAAATGTTTCCTGTCAATACATATTTCGTTCCATATAAATTTGAGATCCCTGATGGAAACATATTCGATTTTGAACAAGAAAAATATGCATAAGTGTGAAGTATTATCAATTATTTCTGGTCTTGGTGGTCTCGGTGCATGCAGGAAAGTTGGTGCTTGACCAACTTAATTCAGTCAACCAAAGGAAAGGTATAAAAGGCTGGACTTATCTCTTATAGCGATGCAGTAGAAAGAAAGGCAGAAACAGTTGGTTTATACTCTCCCGTTTTTCTTCTCAAGAATAGATGCTGTAAACTGATCAAGATTGGTGATATTCAAGAGTGTATACGCTTGAGAAAAAGAAGGGTGTACAAGAGTGAATAGAGTTGATTTGTAAGCATTCTGTTGTCTTGTATTTGTGACTCTGTTTCATAGTGAAATTGTTCCTCCCACCCGTGGATGTAGATCGATTGATCGAACCACGTAATTCTTGTGTCTCATTACTGCTTTATATCTGTGTGCGTTAATTGGTTTGTTTTCTGGAACACAATGAATCAAGTTGATCACATAGAATAAAACTTCGATGTAAGTTTCTGGAAATAAGAAGCTCTGTAATTCTTCTTGAAATTCTTGAAGTAAAATCACAACAAATTGGTATCAGAGCACTGGGTTATTGATCTGTTTGAATTCAAGAACGATGTCCACAAAAGTGAAGGTTGAAAGATTTGATGGGAAAGGTGATTTTGGAATCTGGCGTCGCAGAATTCATGCGATCCTTGTTCAACAAAAGGTGGCCAAAGCTTTGGGGGGTATAAAGAATTTCTCAAATGATTTATCAGACGATGAGAAATCTGATAAGATGGAACTTGCTTTCAGAACACTCACTCTGCATTTAGATGACAAGGTTCTACGGGAAGTATCTTCGGAAACCACCGCAGAAGGTCTATGGAATAGATTAGAGGAGTTGTATCTGAATAAATCTTTGCAAGACAGGATCTATCTGAAGAGCAAATTCTTTGGCTACAAGATGGCAGAAAACAAGGGAATAAGAGATAATCTGGATGAATTCAATAAACTAGT